>PVJO010011798.1:0-58212 GCA_004026905.1 Hystrix cristata
AAAAAAGATCATACATTGTATTCATTTTATCTTCATGGCTGTCCTATAGGGTAAATAAAACTTCTGTTTTACAGTTGAGAAAGCTCCAGTAAAGCAGATTGTGTTTCTTATACAGCTAACTGGTACTAGTTAAAGACATACAAGTGATTAAGACCTGTGACCAGCATGATTTATTGATAGGTCAAAGAGGTCTTTATTTAGCACTCTGAATTTGATGTCTTCATCATGCCTCTTGAAGAATTACTTCAGTCTGGGCGTGGCTCTGTTTAGAATCTCGTTTAGAATCTCATTTAGAATTTCCTCTATAGTAAGTGGCAAGAATGTATTCCTTTACTCTTGTGTTCACTGTCGAAATGGAGCATAGCATAATTTTAATCTGTATATGTAGTATACATTAATTTAGATGGGATACTATATACAATTAGGCGTATCAATGAGGTATTTTCAAGGAAAATTTCAAGGAAAATTTTGTCTCTTACTCTGTAACTTACGAATTTCTGTATTACAGGAGGGCTCTATGGATAGCGTATATGAGCCAATCCCAGTAGAGCAAGCTAACCGAGAAAGCACCCCAGGTAGAACTGGTTCTCCTGCCATGCCCCTGGAGGAGAGAGGACAAGCACAACACAGAGTCTTCACGGTGAGCAAAGCCCTGAGTGTACTTCTTTGCTATATAATTAGACTTACTGCTCAATGACCCACTCCTCTCAGGAAATTCTTCACTTAAAGTTTCTGATTTACTCTTCACTGGTGTTTCTCAATATTCTGGTGTAATAGGAACTACCTTTCATTGAGTACACATTGGGTGAAGCATGTGTTAGGTGATTGCATAACTCACTCATTCCTCCAATTAACTTTGCACATATATTTTTTCGATGAAGAAATTGCAGGAGTGAAGGGCAAGTTAATTTGCTAAAGGTGATAGACCAGTAAGTGTTAGAAGCTGGCATTTAAACAGACGTGTGTCTGTATCAGTTATTTCTGGTAAACCAGGTCTGGGTACATAGGACTAAGCCTTTTAAGAAATGAGCTGACATGTAGGGCAAGGAGACTATCCTTATTATTTATGTATGGCACATTGTCGTATTTCATAAATATTGTTAAGGTAAATGAATGGATTAATGAAGTCCCCTTTACTCAAGGTAAAGAAAGTATGAATAATAAAGGAGAACCAAAACTGTAGTGTCCAGAGTTGTGAGCTCTGGAGAGGGCAGGAATGAATTTTCATGGTGTTTCTCCTGCTTACAAACTATCTTACTTTGAAAAGTTGATTGAATTTTCTCAACCTCAGTTTGCCCATACTG
Source organism: Hystrix cristata (assembly GCA_004026905.1). Lineage (NCBI taxonomy): Eukaryota > Metazoa > Chordata > Mammalia > Rodentia > Hystricidae > Hystrix > Hystrix cristata. The sequence continues at coordinate 1,305 of PVJO010011798.1, forward strand.
CAGAATGAGGAGAACATCACCCTGTATCAGTCTGGCCACATTCAGTTTCCCAGAACAGATTCTATCCTAGTAATGTAAGAAGAAGGGTTTAGCACAGATGTTTGAGAAACATCAGGAGAGGCATACGAGGCAGCCTGTATTAATACTGCTGATGAGCTAAGAATGACTTACATTTTTAAAAGTTTGTTCAAATTAACTTGAAATAAAGGAGTCAATAGCAGCAATAAAATTCATCTGTGGACCACAAGTCTAAAATATTTCTGACTGCTTTTCACAAAGAAAGTTTGCTAGCCCCTGTCCTAGCACTGCACCACACAGCCTCGGTGGCAACCGGGTGTATGAAAAACAGTATAAACACGGATGGTCAGAGTGTGTAAAAACAGGACATGTTTTGAAGACTCCATAGAGAAGACTGTACAATATCTTTTAGTTTATTTGCTGAAGTGACAATACTTTAGATAGAGTAAATGAAATGTTAGTTCTTTTAACGTGGCTACTAGAAACAACTTGTACTTTAATATCCTATCTTCTGAATCTCTCTGCCAAATGTGAATCAGATTGGTTACCCAGGATCCAGGGGAATTTGTGGAATGTGAATTTTTAGCCTCTGGTCTCCATGTGGGGCGATGTGCTAGTGATTTGCCCCTGCAGTAGGCAGGAAAGATGACTAGCTTTCTGCAGGTGGGTCCCTTGGGTAGAAAGAATAACTTCAATCATTTCTACTCCAGCACCAGGTTTTAGGTCAACACTTAAAATGGCTTGGATATAGCAACTCCTCAGCAATATTTGAAACTTCACGAAGTGTTAATAAATGAAGATTTGCCATTTCTTTTTCACTTAAAATGGAGAGGAATGGCAAAAATGGCAAGATTATTTCATACCATTATATTTGAGGGTAAATCACAAACGAAGGAATCACTGCATGAAAAGACTTTGCTATGACTCCTGGCAGTTGCTGTCAACAGCAGCTGGACTTTACAATCACCTAAAAGCAAAGACATCCAAACCCTTTCTGGTCACATTACACTGGTAGCAGGTGACTGACTGTGGCCCTGCCCACTATAAATATCATATGACTCATGTATTTAATTTTTGATAGTCCAGTGTCTACAATGAAATTTTACAAAAGAAATAGATGTAATTCATTTTAATAATGTATTATACTGAAGCCAATAAACCCCAAATATTATCATTCCAATATCCAACTAATTATCTTTTTGCATGTAAACTGAGAGTTTGAAACCTACTGTGTACCTTACACTGAACAGCACATCTTGATTCGAATTCTAAAGTTTCAATGGGCAAAGTGAGCTCAGTTGCAGTAAAATAACAAAAAAGGTGGATTTTTACCCATCTGTTTTTCAAATGAAGTTAATTAAATTTTAATTCTTAAGTAGCATCAGCCATATATTAAGGGATCAACTGCTACATGAGCGCTTGTAACTGCAGGAAGAATTAAGGCACCAGAGTCACTAGAGAGTGTTAATTCTCCCCTTTACTCATGGTAATGTAGATATTAAAGTATAAAAGTACTTGATGAGAAGTATTTAGCTATATACTCTAGAAAGAAATAAGATTATAAGGAAGGCGTGTGTTTACCAGTGAAGAAGCTAAATTAGTGACTTGCAGAAGTGATAGGTGGAGTTAAGGCAGTTCTGGCTTCCCAATTCTAGACTTGTTCTTTGGCTGCTGCTACCAGCATATTTATGCAGTATGTGCACCCAGGAGTGAGAGAGACTAGGAAAGATGTAAGCGGGAGAGTGTGTTTTAGGGAGATGTGAAGTGAGGAGGAAGGGAAAATAGTAAAAGAAAGAATTCGAAAATATAATATATATGCTAAATAGAACCTGTTACCTAGAGAACATAGGAGAAATAAATTTAGATGATCAGTGACTATAACAGACTTGAATTTTATTCCTGCTCCCAGGCTGGGAACTGTGTGTCTTTGGGAGTGTTATTTAACTTCTCTGATCCTGAGTTATCTGAGCAATAGCATGTAGATAAAAATATCTGTCTTTAGGTTTGTAGCAAGGACCAAATATTATTATACACGTTAAGCTTCTGGCAACAGGCATGTTAATGATCATTTCCTTTCCTTCTGCAAAGTATTACACTAGAGTGATCTTTTAATTTACACTTGATCTTAGCCGAAAGGCTAAGAAGCGATAAAATTTTAATTTAATATCGTTGATTAAAGGACTTTAAGTCAAACTCTTACTTGAGCTTGGATGTCATTTTAAAATGATTGCTCAAAACATTTGTAAGGAGTGCTTCTTACCTAAAAGCATTGATTTTTATGAGGCTGGACAAGAAGCTAAAGGATTTATTGTTGATGTGCATCACGAAACCTGAGATCTTAATCTCTGCAAATTGCCTCAACACCCAGGTATATTGCAATGTTTAATTATTCAGCCTTAGATTTCCTACCACATGTAGATAGCTGGAAATGAGAAAATCTATCATAGCACCACTTGTTCATCTACTAATTCATATTTCAGGTTTTCTTTTCCTTTTTAACTTAATATTTTTTAAATACAAGTTTAATTTTAAATACTTAGTTACTGACAAGGTGCACTTGGAGAAATCAGTTAAATTGTTCCCAGCTACCAGATGTTAATTAAAAGGTAAAATAGCAGAATTAAACCATTTTAAAGACAAACAATATGACCCATGTCTAATAGTCAGTTAGAGCTCAGTACTAATGATGCTAAGGTCAGGGGTTTAATCCCCTTATGGGCAATTAATTTTACTCTGTTCCGTGGCTACCAGCGGCACCCATAATCCCAACCAGACATCTTGGATATGTACTCCATTGATTATTGTGATGTTTGGGTTGGAGGACAGGGGCCACCAGCACAGAACCATCACCCAACTCAAGGGAGGATTTGCCCTACTTTTTCTTTTTGTGCCATGAAGGGTTTTCCATCACTACAACCAGGCTGAAGGCCATGAGGTACAGTTCTTTCAGCTTTGAGTAATTCATTGCACAAAGGTAAAAATACTAAGAAAGAAAACTGAGTTCTCACCCAGACTTGGTTCCTAAATAGCATTAAACCATCACACAATCTGGAACTCAGTTTCCACTTCTGTGTAATAATAAGATTAGATCAGATGTTCTTCAGGTCAATTTACTGCTCTAAAATTCTTTCATGAACATGTATAAAGGTTGTGTTTTGTTTTGTTTTGGAAGTGGAAAAGGGAAAATATCAAACACTGTCATTTTCCTTTGGGTAATGCAGAAGGCAAAATTCTATGATAGCCTCCAGTGAACTCCCATGTACTATGTAGGTTTCTCTACAGGATGTGTGTGTGTGTGTGTGTGTGTGTGTGTGTGTGTGTGTGTGTGTATGAGTGTGCGTGTGTGTGTGTATGAGTGTGCGTGTGGGCGTGTGTGTGCATGGGGGGAGGACAGGGACAGGGACAGAGAGAGTGACAGAGTAGCAGTCTGAAATTGTCAAGGCAGACCAACAGGCTGGAGGCCCCTGGGGAAGAAATGATGATGCACCTGAGGACAGCAGGCACCCTGGAGGTAGAATGCCTTCTTCTTTGGAAGTCAAGTTATTTTATTTTAAGGTCTTCGATTATGTGAGGCCTCTCCACACAATGGAGAGTAATCTGCTTTACTCAAAGTCTACTGATTTAAATGTCAATCTCATCTGAAAAATGCCTTTACAGCAACATCAAGATTGGTGTTTTTATCAAATATCGGAGTCCTGGCCATGTTAACCCATAAAATTGACTATCGTATTTGCCTTCTGGTATTTATGCCCTTGTATAATCTTCACCCTTGCATGTACCTTGGTTCCAATAGAATACGGAAAAGATGTTTCAATAGACTGTAGACAGTGACTTCCATGATTAGGTTACAAAAGGCTTGTTAACAGAATGTCCTTACTGCCTTCTTGGCTTGCACATTATTGTGAAGTGAGATCCTAAGTGGAAGAGCCTTCATGGTAAAGAACTAAGAAGAACATCAAGTCTCGCCAGTAAGAAAGTGAGGCCTTCAGGTCAGCAAACTTCAGAAAATCGAGTTCTGTTAATGACCGCTAAGAGTATTCTTTATCCAGTTGAACTTTGAATGAGACTTTTTAGCCAACATCTTGACTGCAGCCTTGTGAGCGACTATAAAACAGAGAACCAAAAAATAAAAATAAATAAATAAATAAAAAAAACAGAGACGTCATCTAAGTCATGCACATATTGTTGCCTCACAGAAACTGGGAGATAATAAATACGTATTGTATTCAGCAATTAAATTTTGGAGTAATTTGTTGCACAATAATAAATAGCTAATACAGGAATTTAAATTAATCTAAGATAATGATCAGGTTATTTATAGATAATAAAGTCTATGTTAACAAATTTAAGCCAAAAAATTTACAAATTACCCTGAACTCTGAATTGTTAAAACTCAGAGCTTAATTAAGAAAAGTACTCTAGTGTGCGTGGTGTTACCATTTTAAATTTGGGTCGTTAGGTTCTTGTTTCCAGGATATCTTTATCCCTCTGAATTCTTGTTCCCCTCCCCCTTTTCCCTCTTCTTGGCCCCTTGGAGCCTTTGCCTATTGGGTAGGATCTATCCCCTTGTCTTTTTGTATCCATTATTTACCATTTTCTTTTGTTCATATTTTGGCATTCTCAAATGAGGGACACCATACAGTATTCAAGCTTGTGAGTCTGGTTTATTTCACTCATTATTAATTAAAAAAAAAAGAAAGAAAAAGAAAAGTACTCTAAGAAGCACACTACAAAACTAGCTACACAAGAGCTACTGCTTTGGCCACAATCAGGAACTGGCTGAATCAAGAAGCTACCAGCACAATGTTCCTCTACAAAATTGTCTCTGCTGAGATTTGTGACATTAAAAATGGATGCTCAGCCCTGCCCAGGGACCCACACCTCTAATCATATTACTCTGGGAGGCTGAGGTAGGACTATCTCAAGTTCAAGGCCAGTCCAGGCAACTTAGTGATTTTGCCAGACGCTGTCTCAAAAAGAAAAAAAATACATAAATAAAAAGGGCTGGAGTGCTGAGAAATAAAAAGGCTCTGAGTTCAGTCCCCAGTACCACACACACACATGCACACACACATACACACACAAAGTATTCTCACACACTGCCTTTTTCCCTGTGTCAATTTCATATCTGTCATCAGTTGGTATCTGTGATGGATGGAATTAAAAAAACAATGTAACATTTTATTCTAGTGGCCAGGGAAGTTAGAGGTGTTTCCTTCCTTCCTTCTTTTTCCATATTTATCATCACATCTTCTTTATCTATCTACTTTCTCTGAACATTGACTCAATGTATGATAGATGCTCTCTTCAAGAAGAAATACTACAGTGAAAATATTTGGACAGAACATAAGGAACTGTGTGATTAAATTCTATATTATAAATATCAAGTATAACTTCTATAAGAATTATCAGAACTAAATCAAAAAATTATGTAATGAAGTAATCCAGAATGCAGAATTTGAGACTTCCAACAAACAAAAATTCCAGCCTCAAAATTTATCAGGTATGTGATTGTGCAAAAGTTCCTTGAAGTCACTAAGTCCTTGTTTTTCTCATATAAAATGAAAATCCATTTGTTACTTCTTAATCATCATGCGAGAACAAATGAGAAGGTATTTCTCATTATAAACATGGAGGTTAGTGCCAAGAAAATAATCAATAATAGATGTTAATTCTAAGTACATAACTGTGGTTTGTGGCATATCAGTGCAAGTTCCATGAGGAAAGCAAGATTTAAACTGGGTTTAAAAAGGAAGAGCGAGGGTTAAAATGGTTAAGGCAGGTGGTTAAGACATCATGCAGTAACATAGCACCTTTCACAAAAGGTTGTAAAAAGCACTTAGAGTCCAGTGTCCTATAAATGAATAAATGGACACATTGAAGTGTGACATGTCATCTTAGAATAGGTGAGTAATGGAGAAGCCAAAATAGGTGACTCCCAGATTGGTATTCTAACCACTTAACTGCATTTCTTACTTGGCTCCAAACTATTAAACTTGGGAGTTTTCTGTTCTGTCTTCATATTAGCATCAGCATTGACATAGCTATTAATAACAGAGATACTAAAGGAAGAAAATGAGATTAACAGTGGCATCCCATTGGCTAGGTCTTCATTAAACTATGAACAAGAGGAGTCAGTGTCAAAGCAGTGCATGTAATCCTTTTCTGGATTTCTAGATTGTATAATGACTCATCACAAATTGACATGTAAAATATATCTTACGTTCATTAAAAAGACCGCACTTCTCATTTTTAATTTTTTCCATTACATCTGCGATCACATATAGCTATTCTTCTGCCACCAATTCATATGTGAACACTTTGGGTGGATTTAATTAGTTTTATCTTGTAAATAGAAACTTACGTTAAAATAAAATAAAATCAATAGAGTAAGGTTAATTATGCCCTATACTCTTTTTTATTTCCTAGGCTATTTCCTAGATTACTAATTGAATCTAATGAAAGCCATAGTTATCTCTTTAATCATACTTTAAAGAAAAGCTGTAAAGCACAAAGCCCATTCCCACTTAAATTTTCTCTTAAAAGCTTCTGCCATCCCTACTGACTTTGGGTAGAACAGGAAACATAACTTGTTTTTACTGAGAGGATTTTTAAAGATCCTGTTCATCAACCTCCATTCTACAGAGTGAAGACATGATGCAGCCCAGAGAGTCTTTGGATCTTGCCAAGTTTAGTGGCAGGCACAGAGGAACAAGCCAGATTTTGGAGTGCTGCTTTGATGCTTTTCCATTGTTAGGAAGGAATTGGGGTTTTTACCATCTTATTTCTAATCATACTTCTTGCATATTCGTTTAGCTTGCTCTGTTCCATTTGTGGCTATGAGCATTAAATAAAATAAATACACAAGTGGCAAGGAACGTGAAATGTAATAAACAATTGTATTTTACCTTTCTGAAACCTTGTGTAAACATGATTTCTTAAATTAGAACATATTCAAGGCTATTTAAAATAGCTCTCTGTTTCAAGAAATCAGGAAGGAAATCTTTTTGAAAAGGAAGGAACTTTTATAATGCTAATAATCATCCCCTAGGTAACCTGTCTTGCTGTCCTGGATATTTATAGTGCTAGGAGAAGAGTTTGTTACTTCAGGATTGATAGACAGCTCACTTAGCACACTGGCAGACAAATGGCAAAGTTCATATACAATTTACAAGCTCTATCCCTGATGGATTAGATATGGTCCTTGTGCATTCTCCAGGCACTGCAAGCTATATGATCTGCCCCAAGATGAGGGGCTGTGTGTGAATGCTATACATCACCCTCTTAGAAAAATCAGAATTCATTAACTCTCTGGAGTTGTTACCTCAAGACAGGCGCTGTACAGGTCAGCAAAAAAAAGTCTACTTTACCTATCAAGATGAGCTGACTGTCGCTTTTTCTTCATTTCATTGTCATGGGAGGATGAAATCTGTTTTCTCTGAGAGCCATGACATTATTACAGCAATATACTGGGCGGGGTGGGGGGCTCTAATGTGCAGATTCACCTAAATTCACTGGTTCTCAAGCCTATTTTTAATTAAATATGTTATCATGAATTACCAAGCAGTATTTGATGATGATGGTAGCATTCACAAGATGATTAATGTTTTTAAAACACAAACACATTAATTTTTGGTCTACACACTAGTGTTCAAATAATACTAAAGTATTAGTATTTGCCCTTAAGGAAAATGTGTTTTCTGAGCTGTTTGTTTAATAATGATGTATGGTATTATATTTTGTCTGCATTTTTGTATCTAATCTCTCATCTGGGAAATAGTGCTTATTTGTGAAATTTCTGACCTAGGTGACAGGTGAATTTTGTAACTTTCAGTCAAGCAAAGAAGTTGTATTGTGTCTTCATGAAGACACTAGGCATAAAAAACATCAGCTTTATTACTACTTACAATTTATGTGACCTTAGGCAAGAATTTTGACAGCTCTAAGCCTCAGTTTACTCATCCATAAACTGAAGATGATTGTAATAGTATCAACCACACAGGATTATTTACAAGATTACATGAATTACTAGTAAAGGCCCTTAGAACTGAACTTGTGTTCCACATTATTATTTGAGGAATAAAGTCAAAAAAATACAAAACGGCCTTGCCATTCTTGGAAACTTACTTTAATCAACTGGATTTAAACTACACACATTTACTAACATCTTCCTTTGTCTGTGATCTGTTCCATAACCTGAGACTTTTCCATCATGGTATTTTCTGACTTTTCCATCATGGTATTTTCATGTGTAGAGGCAAAAAAGAGCATTCACGGGTGATAGGACTGCTTTGTATTTGTGAGCATTTATTCTCAGTTACATGCATCTCTGCCTTGTTTTCAGATCAGAACTTATAGCCTAACACGTATATTTTTTCATTGCTCTAGTGGCTCTAAGTGCCCTGCAAAGCCTATAATTATCATCTTTGCTAGATGTCTATTAGAATTTTTGAAAAGAGGCTGAAAATGTAGCACAAGGGCAGAGCACTTCGCTAGCATGCACAAGGTCCTGGGTTTAATCTCCAGTTCTACAATAAATAAATAAATAAATAAATAAATAAATAAATAAATAAATAGATAAATTAACAAACTTCTATTAAAACTCAGGTGTCTTTTTGAACATCTGTAGGAACTTTTTCTTGAAGCATACGTAATTAAGAATGCCCAGAAACTCACTCAATTTGGCTGTGGTATTCTCAGAATTACTATAATTTAATATCGATAAAATTATTTTAATTATGCAAGTGAATAATGTTCATTATTGCAAGGGAATAAATTGAACAAAATTGGAACAATATATTTACTTTAATGGAAGTTTATATGCATGTGTACATGTACATGTGCATTTGTATTTATGTCTAACTCTTGTTTAGTATCAAAATTCTACATAACTTTTAATGAAAAGTTCATCTAATGAGAAATAACATCATTCATTAGTATCTTTAATGCATTGAGCATCACTGAGGACTTTATATGGGTTTATTTAAACTTCAGGTTAAAGTAGAATCTGAGAGGATCCTGAGATCAAGAGTCACTGACGTAGGTAATTGAGAGAAAGACTAATTGAAATTCTTTTTTTGCATCCAAAACACTGATGGGTGCAGCAAATACTAACTTTAAATATAATATACCTTGGATGCCAAGTATTTGGAACTGAAGGAAATTAACAAAAAACACAGAAGAAGGAAGTTTCTCTAAACTTCTGTTGGAGAGACCCCTTCTTTGCCAAACCATGCTCTGGAAACTGGAATTGTACTTGTGCTTTTCACCCCTGCCACAAGCCATAAGAATCAGAATTTCCCTCACCCCTTATTCTTTGACACAGAGAATAAAACCTAGGAAGGTTGCTCTCTGTGCTTTTCTTTCCCCACTCCCTTGAAGGCCCTCCTGTGACCTGGAGGGAACAAATGCCACATGGAGAAGCCTTGAAAGATCTGAACAAATAGGTCTTGCTAAGTTCCCCCAAGTTTATAACTGCTATGTCATACCCTTTTGTCCTTCAGTTATACTTCTTCATAACTGTCCATAAAAATACATGGATTTCCCTGGTTCTTTGGGTCTTCATTTCTAAGCTTCCATGCCACATAAAATTGTTATTAAAGAAGTATGAATGTTTTTCTCTTACTGATCTGTGTTTGGTTAAAACAATGTCAGCCATGAACCTTGCATGAAAAAAGAAATATTTTCTACCTTACAACAGTGTTTGGTGTAATATTTAGATTCTCAATAAGTGTTTTTTGAATGGAAGAATGGATGAGCTACATAATTCCAAAGAAATACATCAGAATAAAAAAAAAAAACCAAACAAACAAGTCTTTAATCAAGGTAAGGCAACACATGACCGTGGACAGGTCAATTTACCATTTAAAGCCTCAGTTTACTCATTTGGAAATAAAAGGCCACATAACATCAGCTTTATAGTCATAAAAATTCACCACAGAATTTACACCATCAATTACTGTCAATCAACTTTCTCTTGTACAGAAACACAGTTTGCATTCCCATTAAACTACACAATTCTTGACAGTCTCTTCATTTTTCCTTTGACTTTGTAATTTGAAAGTAAGATTTATATACCAATAATGCAAGAAACAAGCACATATTAGACTCAGCCCCAAATGACAGTCATTTGTAACGACTGCATGTGAATAGAAATGTAGCATTTGAAATTTAAAATGTATCTCTTCTTAAAAGTGGCATCTTCTCTTTTTCTATTCTATATATGTTTTTAAATTTGACCCAGTTTCACAGTTACATAGAAATGCTTTTCTTCTGGAATCTGACCTCATTTGCGTTATAGAAAACATGTGTCGTGCATATTCTGTAATTTCTACTGACCCATTTGTAATAGTCTGCCTGTATTTCATTTCTTCAAAATTTTCCTAACAATTTTCAGGACTAAAAATTAAATTAAGTCACAAATTCCCTAGCAAATTAAAGACCAGTGATTAATGCTTGATTTAGGACATAATGAAATGAAAGCTAAGAGGAATAAATTTTACTTGGTATTTATGGTGTCAAATCCGTGGACTACATAGAATCATTTCACTGACTCTATGGAATGAAATCTTCCTTTTGGAATTCAGGAATAACATGCACACAGGCACATACTCTCATATACACACAGACACACACATATAGACAAACACATACACAGCCACACAGCTGTAGTTCTAAAAATAAAACTGTATGTAGTCTTTCTCTGGGTTGCCCCTGCAGAATAAAGAACCCAGGGTCTGAACTATGAAATACGTGACAATCTGCTTATATAAGCACAAGTCAGAATGGAAAGTAGTTTACATTTTCCACAGCTGCTTTGAGTCTGGCACAAACAGCACTAAAAATTCCTTAACCAGTTCAGTGGGGATCTACAACTAGGTAACAGCCAGGGAACAGACCTAATTATTCTAACTAAGTAGAAGTTGCCACATGTAAGCAACCCCTTTCCTCATGGAATCACTTTGGACCCACATTTAATGTGTTTGACTCTCGTTACCCTGCAGGAAGCAGCGTGCCCAAGGAGAAGTGCTTTAGCTCTTTCACGTTAGTAGGAATTCCAAAAAAGTTTAAACTCAGTTTTTTCCAGAGTATTCCTTACAAGAAAATTCTTTAACTAAAGATAACCAAATCTAAACTGGTTTGTTACAAGGAAAAACAAAAACTGAATGACCCCAATTTCCAGCAAAACAGAAAGTAGATGCTCCCTAGGGGATGTGACAGTAGATGTCCTAAAATTCTCACCCATACTCCTTTGAAATTCAGTTCCAGATGTTTTCAAAACTCAACCCAGAAGCTGGTTGTGTCCCTTTCACCACCATCAGCAGTCACAAATATTTAGCCAGTTTAGTGTCACCAGCATCCCACTGTAACTATTAATTTAACACAGGTTTTGCACAGTGGAAGCACAAGGAGTTACCTTCTTCTTCAATTCCTATACTCCAGGCCCAACTGTATGAGTTTTGTGAACCATCTGGGATTAATTTGTTTAACAGCAAAGATAATGAAATACTGATATAATCAATTGATAAATAGATTTAAAAGTACTCTAATTCAAATGATTAAAAACTCAAAAGATAAGTATTGTTTCCCACTTTCCTTATTGCAAACTCTCTACTAGATCCCTTCTATTTACACAAAGGATATAATTCATTTTGAAGAGTACAGGATTTCTGATCTTGGGAGCTCTATCTGAACCCATATAACAGATTAATGAAACTTAAGATAATGGATTCCGATACATAAGTCAAATCTGTCCCCAGTTGTGTAGATGGTGTGAGCGTGGAGCGTGATCCTTCTGAGTAAATTCCAAATGTGTGACAGGACATCCATCTACAAAGATGGATGGCCATGCTAGCTTCTTGATGACTATACAAAGCTGGGTAAACTTACACATAATTAGCTGCTAGACCTAGCTTTGGGGATATCCATACCAAGACCTTAGAAAATATTCCACAGAAGACCTTGGAAAGAGTTTGGTTACTTTTAGGACTCGTGATTAGAGAACTGCTTAGACAATGGAAGGAGTGCTCAATCTGACCATGAACTTCTCAAAGTCCTGGTCACCACAAGGCTTAGTTTGTGGCTCCTACATCTTCTACACTCTGTCCCCACACTCTATATCCTCCAATCTTGTTAAGCTTTGTTCATCTTTGAGGACTGTTTCAGCAAATGTGCTTTCAGTAAAGCTCGGCACTAAATGTGGGAAAATATGTAATTTAAATGTCCTGTGGCAATTAACCCTTGATATGAACTCAACAAGGGTTAGAGATTTGGTTCCTTTAGTCACTACGCAGGGAAATGTTTTCTAGGATTTGACTGCACACAGAGTGGTACAATTAAACATTTGAGTAATATTCACAGAACCAACTTTCCTTTTTCTGAATTTCATTCATCATTCCTCCTAGCCTCTACATTTGTGTTCCCCCCTACAAATGCAATATTACTAGAATACAATCCCAATTTTCTTTTGTAATTAATTCCAATCATGCCAAAACGAAACAAACTTTCTAGAACATGATCTGTTGCCTATCACATGTAGTAGTAGATACATAGTAGATGTTCAGTACACACCTTTTTTCTTTAACAAAGGAAAAGATGAGCAATAAAAAATTCAAGAGATTCTTAAAGCTCTGTCAAGAGTGCTAAAAACTGTGGCAACATATTCTAGCCCTAAAAATGTAAGAGATTTTTACAAACCACTTAGCTGCTTTGAAGAAAAAGGTCAGATGAATCAAGACATATTTCTACATTCCCAGGATATTGTGATAGGCTACTTTCCCTCGTTCTCAAAAGAATATACTGGGCTGGGATATAGCTCAGTAGCTCAGTAGAGTGGTAGAGTCCTTGCTTAGCATGGACAAAGACCTGGTTTGGTCCCTACAACCACAATGGAGAAGAGAAGGTCCCGGGCACTGTTATTAACATTCTCTGGCATGCATCTCTTCCCTTGGATTTTTGGATTGAAATTGTGAAGAACTGTATGTTTTTATTTAAAAGATTTTTTTTCTTTTTAAATTGGCCATGGCTTAGAATAAGTTTTAAGCTCAAGTTAATAAAGTACTGTATCCTACCTTTTTCAAAGATACAAAGACAAAATGATGAAAAACAAAATGAATTTAAAAAAGTGAGTCAAGAGTCTATGACACATGCAAAAAATAATTGTACTCATGGATAAACTATACTTTAATTCCCTGATTTCTTGGAATAGTTTTAGTTTATTTTATATTGTTTTATTTTACAGGAAGTTTCAAATTTTGAGAATGGAGGACCAAAAAAGAAAAAGTAAGTCAAATTTACTTTGTAATCTTCATGTTCTCTTAGTTTTATAATGTCGAATGTGAATATTTTAATGGGTTTTCTGCCAAAGTATTTTTTTTCATTGTTACATACAAATCTAGGTGTGTATTACTCTGCTACCAATTTTCCATTTATGCTGAGGCATACGAATTCTGTGTCGTGAAATTCTTGTAGAGAGGGATATAAAAATTTAAATTTTCAGAAGAAGAAATGTATTTAAACTAGGCTCAGATTAAAGTGGGAACCTGCTTGAAACATGTTTCTATCGGCAACCTATTAATGGTGTAAAGAATTCTTCTAATCCATCTAAAAGTGTGTTTGTAAAGAGGTTTGGGTTATTTAGGTCAGGCCTGGCTTTATATTTGTATATTGAACTGCCAGAGGATGTGGCACACACATGTTACATAAGGTAATGGGATTTTTAACTAATAAGCAAGAAATACACAGGGACAGGAAGTTGGTTTAGGAAGACGGCTTCCTTGATGCCTAGATTTGTTAGGGAACAAACTGTAAATGGGGTGAAGTTCTCTGTTTTCTTTCTTTCCAGCCCTTCACCTCTCCCTGCCCATACACTGTGCTTCTTTATTCTTTGCTCTTTTTCCTACCCAAAGCTTCCTTTTAGGTAAGAATATAAAATGAATCTATTGTAAGTAGGTAATCTGATGATTAACAGATTAGAGTTCCTACCAGGCAGAGGTAGTTGTATTTTAGTCACAACTAACTATTTACACTACAACACAGGCATTTTAGGCATGAACTGGAGTAAAAAACAGGCTTTGGCAGGACGAGTCAGTCTTTTATCCACAGATAAAGAACTTGCTAATTCTAGGTCAACTACTTAAATGAAATCGCAGCTGCTGTGTTATAATTGATGCATCCATAGATTAAAGAATACCAAAGCGTGGAGGCACAGAAAGAGGATAAATTAAAGTGAAAGTGCCCGATGCTGACAATTTATGATTTTTTCATCAACCAAATTGATTAAGGTTCTCCTCAGATTCTAACCTATTAAAAATAACATTGAAGACTCTTTCATGTTCCTCAATTGTCTATTCCCTCCAGTGAATAACATCTCAGGTTACATACTTAAATCTCTTTGTAATAGTGTAAATAGCTTCTTTTGGAAACATTTGCCACATTTCAAGAACTCTGTGTTAAAAATTTTAAAACAACCCTTCCCCAAATGGTTAAGAAAAGAAATTTATAGATTCAGGTCTTTGCTTACAGTCCTGAGCTTAACAAAAGGGTGAATTTGGCTTTAATTTAATGACTAGAGAATATCATTATTGGAAAATACTTACACTATAGCAAAGTTATATGTACAGGATACAAGCATGAATAGGTTAACATGGTCAAATCAGCATAGTGCCACCCTTTGTTTCTGTTTTTTTTTTTTCTGTTTTAAAGCATTTTATTATGAAAATTTTCAATCATACACAGTGGAAGAGCTCATGATGAATTAACACCATCAAGTGTGAACAAATACCAACCTATTGTCTATCTCATTTTACCTCTACTCATTCTACTCCCCCTAGCCCATCCCTACTGAGTTTTTTAATAAAGCAGGTCTCAGAAATATAATTTCATATTTACATATATATGCTGTCATAAAATAAGAACTTGTTTTTTAAAAAGTATAACCAAAATACCTCTACTTCCCTCTAAAGAAAGGAGAAAAATAACATACAGTATCACCAAATATATAGCCAAAGTTAAAATTATTCTATTGGCCTCAAGTACTTTACAGAAATGGTTTGAGACAGGATCTAAACAAGCTCATGTAATGTTGTACTTTTTAATTTATATGTTTCTTCATTTATTTGATGAAGAAACTGAGTTGTATGCCCTGAGAAACTTCCTGGAAATTTGAAGTTTGCCCATTCAATCATTGGTGATCAATAAAGTCAAGGCCTTTGCATTGAACTACATCCCAGCCCTTTTTAAATTTTTTATTTTGATATAGGGTCTTGCTAAGTTGCTAAGTCCCTGAGGTAGGGGTTGAACTTGCCATCCTTCTGCCTCACTCTCCCAGAGTGCTGTGATTAAAGGGATGTGCTACTTTGTCAGGATCCTTGTTATATTTTTTAAAACATGTTTTCTGTACTTTATGCTTCTTGTAAATTTTTAGTTTTTAGTTAAATATTGAGATGTGATTAAAGTTTGATATATATGTATGTATTATGTATGTACATATTATATGTTTATATGTATTTTAAAAAACATCTTCGGTAACTGTGTACTTCCTGGTAATCTTCATTATTATTAGTGTTTTTTTTGATGGTGATACCCCTCAGTGGGTTCAAAGAATATCAAGGATTCATTCAGCATAAAGCTGCCTGTTAGTCTTTTAAGTAAAATCTTTAGCAGCAATTCGTGATTGTTTTCTTTATCTGTTGTTTTATTAAAGATTGTATAGTGTTTCTGTCAATGTGCATTATTTGTTCAGTATTTGTTAAACAGAATTTCTGTGGTCCCTTGAATCTACAAGTCCTACATCTGTGGATTTAACCAACTTCAGGGCGAAAATACTAAAAAAAAAAAAAAATTGTGCCTATAGAACATGTACTGACTTTGTTCTTTGCATCATTTCTTAAACAAAACAACATCCATTTAAATAATATGATGTACCTGGTATTACAAGTAACCAGGAAATGATTTAAAATATACAGGAGGATGTGTACATATTATATGAAAACATTGTGCCATTTTATATGAGAGACCCGAGCATCTGTAGATTTTGGTATTGTATCCCCAGCAGTGCCTTGAAATCAAGTTGTGCTGGAAACAATCCCCTTACAGATATTAAGGGAAGACTATTTCAGGCTCTTCATTAACTATTAATGTAGAAATGGCTCACTCTTTTCTTTTTCAGGTTTTATGTATAGTAGGGTCTTTTTATTGCATAGAAATTTCTAAATTCATATTATATTTGTGTTAACTATAATTTGACATAGAATCAGAAAAGTTCAAGATAGTAAGTAGTCCTTAGTTACAGGTAGAAATCATTTCTGCTCTCAGAGCTATTGTGTAGATACTAGCAATGTACACATACTAGTTTCTGTTTGTTTGATTAAAATGTTATTTATTAAATCTAGATTTAACCATATGTTGTTTTATTCTTTTAGGTCGCTCCAGATACTTACACCTGAAAATAAAATATTTGGTTAGTGATTTGTAAAATTACTTGTGTAGATGATGTATTGTTTCCTCAAAAGTTCCTTTCTTCTGCTACTGCCATAAAGCAACAATAAGTAATTAGTGAGAGTCAAATTGAGTTCTCTTTTAATTCTGTAGAAGAAATTTAAAAAAAGAAATGTGGTTCCATTCTAACTTCAAGTGACTAAGCTAAAGAAATCATTGGTTTATTTGGGATAATTTCCTTTTATATTTAAAAAGAATAATTTTCTATGGTGGTTTATTGGCTGATTATCTTCCAGCTCTCCACGTTTAGCCTGACTGGTGCATGGTCAAGATGACCTGTTAGAGATTTTTTTAGATGTATGAATTTAGAAGTAAATAAAAAGAAGCAGAAAAACACTTTTATTACAAAAAACTCTTCGACAACGTTTTGTACACCAGATCTTCTCTTTAGCTGCTGTCATTATAACACCCATAGTAATAATGACAATTGGTTTGATTTATATTTTAATTCTAAATAAAAGTATAATTCTAATAATAACTTTCAGAAAGTTAATGAATCTTCTTCTTCCTTTACAGAACATAGGGTTTCAGTCATTATAAAACATTCACTCACAATGGCGAAACACCTGGGTTCTCCAGTCAAAAATCTGCTTTTTGTATGCAGAGTCAAAATTGCGGTTTCCTTTGCTCCTTTCCTTCTGCACACAGGGCTTTGGACGCTGGTCCTCATCTTTACTTCCCTCATTTTAAAATAAGTTTCCTGGTAGAGTTTGAAAAGCTCCACCTTACCATGGTGATCATCCTCAGTGTGTGCATCTTTCAAAGATATGTGCCTTTTTATCAGGATCGAAACGCTTTCAGCAGTGGCAGCCCTAAGGACAGTGTCCCATCTCATTAGTCAATATCCTGTGAATACTACTTGTTAAATATTTTGAATATTAGCATAATTTGGTTAGTTCATAGCATTAAATAAAAAGAAGTAAGGGAAAATGTTATTTTCCATTAAGATCATCCGCAGAGCAATCTTATCTGTTTGTACATACAAGACTATGGGTGTCCATTTAAAAAATAGTTCTTAATGATCACGTGGCCTTTCCATAATCAAGACATGAGAGAAAATAGTAACTTTAGAAAAAATACATCATGCTGAGTTTGTCTCTATGCTACGCTTTGATAATATTATTTAAAATTTGTTTTTATCAACATATGATACATCATATTGAATGATTCATCTTTGGTAAGTAGATTAGCAGAGATACAAACTCTTCATTTGGTATAATTCCTTTCTCTATATGTCTGGGTCTTACTTTCAGAGAACAAAGCTCAACAAATCATGATCCTTCCACTCAAAGATTTTATGGTTTCATGAAACTATCAGAATTCAATATTCTCTCTACAGACTTACTCATTTTAAAATAACA
Source organism: Hystrix cristata (assembly GCA_004026905.1). NCBI lineage: Eukaryota > Metazoa > Chordata > Mammalia > Rodentia > Hystricidae > Hystrix > Hystrix cristata. The sequence continues at coordinate 19,181 of PVJO010011798.1, forward strand.
GAGACTTTAACTTATCTATAAATATGGTTATGAACTCAAGAAAACTACTTAAAAAATAATGCAATCATAAGCTATCAAGTAGTGCTGGAGTAACAGCACTTTACCATATATGTGTGAATGCTCATGTAGTTCATGGAAATAACTGAGCAGGTCACAGGTCATCTGGGGTCTTCCATCAGGGAGTAGAGCTCCCCAGGAAGAGCCACAGAGTTCCTTGACACATCACTTATCAAGAAATAACCACGTGCTGCAAGTGTTTTGATTTCAAATGTCTTACGCTACTAGACAGACATTACTGTAAATTCTGCAAACCAATCCTCTGCTTTACTTTAGAAGGAAAAACTGTGAATGACACATTCTGGAAGGAATCCAGCAAGGGTGAGAATAATTCGCACATCAGAAGCCTCTATCAGCTAAAAGGTAATTGCTAAATTTAATTCAGCTGATTTTGCATTTTTCTAAAGCAGTTTAAAGGGCAGGTGAGGGAAATTTACATTTTTCATCATTAAAATAAACAAGGCATTGGGCTCTACTTAAATAAAAAATAAATAAAATAGAGTATATGTTATTATACACTATTAACACTTATAATCAATAAGTATATATACATGTATTTATACACAAAGACACAATATCCTGACAGGAAATTAAATCTAATTATTGGTTGAAACAAAAAGCAAAGAATATATAACATGTAGTATTCGAAAGTCTTTATTGTCCAAAAGAATTTTAAAATGTGTTAAAAGTCAGCATGCGGAAAATCCTCAAAAGATAAAGATATACTTAAGAGTTGCTACATTTAGGTTCCCTAAAATAACTTTAGAGAAATAACCTTGGTTATTAATGCAGAACCATGCCATTTCATAATTTTAAGAGTCCCAAGAAGAGTGAGTTAATAGGTTTAGAAGAAATTATTATTAATAAATTACTTCATAATTAAAATCACTTAACTTTGGGGAAGTAATGTATAAAACAGAAAGAATTCACAAAGCTAAATAACAGTGTAAAAAGTTGGTCTGCTTGGTATTCCCTTTGTCCTCCAACTTTATCGGAATAAGAGCTAATCACTGATGTTATCTATTGATAATTTAAAAGTTTCTGTACTTAATTAAAATGATTTTTAAAATATTTTGAAACAAAGGGAGTCTAATGTATTTTTGCAGTACAGGGTACACAGTTTAATAGTTTGATAATACATTTTCTCATATTTTGCATTTTATTTTTTCAAAAGCTGTTAGATTTACAAAGCAATTTTTTATGGAAATAATGATTGTCCTTCCTTTGATATATTTCAATTTTATCCAAGATTAGGTAACATTTTTTGACTAACTTTAGTTGGTTTATTAAATATTTAAATTTTTTCCACAATAAATAAGTGAAAGATTTCAGGATTATTTGAAGTACTTTAATTACAACAAAGTGATCCTTCATATCATTATGTTTTGATCAGACTTTCTCTTTACCACATAGATGCCAGTGTATTCATCCACATCCTGAGTCAAACATTTATCCATTCTTCTTTCATTTTGTCTACCCATCCAGCCACCATCTATCCTTTCACCTATCCTTTTAATATTTTAGTTTATCATATCCTGACCTATGGATAAAGAAGCTTTAACTGTATTGCATATTTCTAGTTAAAATTTTTATCATGAATCTCTTTATATTCTATTTTCTAAAACTGTTCTTCTGTGAATTGTGTATACTTGTTTTGTTTTGCTTTTTAAATTTAGTAGTACTATTGAGGTGATTTTATTAAAGCTACATTGACAAGATAGCGAAGGATCTTGGCCTTAGGTGAGGTGCTTCTGATTAGTGACCTTTTCCTTCTCAAAGGAAAAAAAAGAAACATTTACAGAATATTTCCCAGCTTTGATATTTCTTAGGTTCCTGAGTGACCATGTGTGTTCATGGTGTGTGTGTGTGTGTGTGTGTGTGTGTGTGTGTGTGTGTGTGTGTGTCCAAGAAGTTCAGCCAACAGTTCAGCAGTAGCAGTTGAGTCATAGGACATTACCTAGGGATTAATGCTGTGCTGAGAAGAGTTGATGGCCTGAGACCAAGGCTGTCGCTGCCATTATAAATTGAAGGGAGAAATTCAGTGGGGAGAGGGACGGTCACAAGTTGCTGGCTCAAATTTTATGGGTGTAGTAGCTTCATTTGGAAGGCTCAGAGTATTTCTAAGCAATTAGTGCTCCACATATCAACCCATAATATTTCTTTCTCATTTTAAACACTATGTTTTAGCTGTTAATTGCATAATTACTTAAGAGTGGTTTACTATGCCTAAGGGTAAGCGGTCTGTGGAATTTAGTATCATAGAGATGGGAAACTGCATCATTGCTATCACACACGGCCCCTGTTTTCTGTTGGTTACTAATGATGAAATTGTAAAACAACTACAATAAAACAGAAGAAAATACATAGAGAAACTGTTGGAGTGACATTAACTCCTAAATAATCTGTTACAAAATTACACCACTCACACAAGAAAAGGCTAGTTCCATCAATTTCAGTTTCAAAATGGTATTTATACATGGCACACATTTTATTAATAGCATTTCACCCCTAAAGAATATTGAGGCCTGACTGGGGGAAAAAAATAAAAACGTTTCACAGGCTACATTTAGCTGAGGTTTTGTCTGTTTTAATCCTGGAAGATACTCGTGTAGCTCAGCGACATGACTACGCTTATAACTGTGAAGACAAAATTAGTAAGAATAAGTCGAGTCCTAGAAGCATAAGATTTTTAGATTATCTAGTCCATTTCCTTTATCTGAGAAGAATTTTATCTAACCCTACATCTGTGCTATTAAGAGACTACATCTGTAAAACAAATGTAGGGTAAATCGATTGCTCAGGAGTTTACAACTAAAAATTGGGATAGCTTAGATGTCAAGGGAAATTAATCGTAATTTGTGTTAATTGTACTTTCAGCAATATAAGCGGGGAGAATATTCATAATATTCATTTTTGAAATTAAAGCCAATTTTAAAATCTTCAAATTTATTTTGGTTTTTGTTTTGTGCAAAAAAAACTGACAAAAAGGACTCTATAAATTCAAATTTATCTAAGATCAAGTTATGATTAAATCAAATTTATGATTAAATAAAGATAGGTTCAAGAACAAGTTTATTTTACCTTAAACCAAGAAGTACAAAAATATCAAAGCAAAGTAACATTTAAAAATAAATAAATGGAAACAAGATATATTTGAGGATTTGGAGATTTTTTCAAAATATAAATATATTTATCAATCAACAAATATTTTATTCAATAAAATATACCACATTTGAAAAGAATAGTATATTTTAGTAAAGGAAGTCAGGGAATACAGAAGAAGATCAGGAAAGTTAGTTTAAAAAGATGAGTATTAACTTCACCCACACTGCTGCAGAATTACTTTTAAAAAAAATCAATCCTTTTTATGTTAGCTTTTTGATATTCATTATCTAAAGAAAAACCAATGAAAGAAGAGTATTCTTAGGACTTTCTGTTCTACCATTTAAGTGTTATGTGTTTGAAATTTTCATTCTCTCCTGAATTCTAGTCAATATTATTTGCCCAACTTCTTCAAAGTAAGTATATAAATATTTTGGTTTAATTTTTAAAAATCTCATTAATCCCTTTTCTTCGTTGGACTGATACCTAATATCCCCATTTCTATATGACAAATATATAAAGTTATAAAGATACTTGTCATGCTGGTTAATATTTATGGGCCACATTTTTTTTTCTTTTTTTAGTGCTGGAGATCAAACCTAGGGCCTCGTGTATGTATCCCCAGATCAACACATTTAATTACAAACAAAACAAAACAAAACAAATGTTTCCCAAGAGCCAGCAGTGCAGGCCTGGCTAGACTGGATTGCACGGGGAAAGCCAGAGGAAAGTCCAAATTCACTCCCAAATGCCACTTATGATGTGGGGATATACTCTCTGAGCAAGGGCTACTGTTGCAGTGGTGCCATTTAAACTTCCAAGTCAGGCTTTCTGAATTGAATCATGAGAACATGCAGAGTTCCTGTGTTTGGTGCAAATGAATCTCGGGATTCTTCAATTCTTTAGAGAAGGGCTTATGAGGATTATAGATTGGCAACTTGAAAATTAATATGACTAGAAATATCTCTATTAAAATCACCTAGAAGCTGGCTGGAAATGAAGACTGTATTTTGCCTTCATCTTCTCCCTTTCTGCGTCTGCACTGGATGGGAAGTTTCCATCTGTTTTCATGTTGGATGGTATAGTCTTACATGCACATATATTTACACACATATTTGTGATCCACTAGGTAGTTCATGCATGTTCTGATAAACTGCTGGTGCAAACAAACCATCCAAATGCTTAGTGACATCAAACAACAATTTATTAGGCTCATAAAATTTATCCAGATGTCAGGAATTTAGTCAGAGCGGTTCTCATGATGTAATGTCTAGGACCTCCTTTGGGAAGACTTGAACAATTAGGAACAATTTAAGGCTTTGGTGGCTGGAATCAGGCTTCCTCATGTGTCCTGCACCTGCTCCAGATAGACTCTGCTGTTGGCCTGAACTCTCTCTGGAGAACCTGCATTGTCTCTCCATGTCACTTCAGCTTCTGTCAGCCTGAGGATTAAGTTTCAAGAGGGAATAACATGATAGTGGTTTCACATTTCATGAGGATATGTCTAGACATGAGCAGCCTAAGAGATGAAGGCAGGAGTAGGAAGGCTTCTTCTGACCTGGTCTTGGAAGTCACAAAGCATCACTTCCACTAAATTCTACCAGGACAAGTAAGTCTCTAAGAGTAGGCTACATTCGCTGAGAGGGGAGGTAGGCTCCAGTTCTTGATGAGGGAGCTGCAAAGTCATGATGCAGAAGAGCATATGCTATGCGAGGCATGGCTGCAACCATCCTTGGAAAATACAATATGCATATTGCTAATTCAGCTGGTGTTGCCACTTAGAACCAAATTAGTTATGTCTTTCCAAAAGTCATCTTTTGTAGAGTAATATTTAGGAGATCACAAACTATAAAACATGTGTGAGACACACACCAAAAGGTAAATTTTCATGAAATGCCATTATTCTCATATTTTATCTTTAGTCCAAAATCCTCAGATTCCCCATTTTCCACAATAGGGAATATAACCTGGTATCCCTATAACAGATTTTATTCTGAAGAAAAGCATGATTGTGGCAACATAGTATTTTAAATATCAGAAAATTGCACATCAAAACCTATATTTATATTCTTTTGAAAAGGATGAGGGAAACTGAAAATCTTGGACCCCAAATCTCAGGACAGTTCACTGAGAAAGCTGAGCGCCTTTGGCTGGGGAGCTGGCCCTCTTGCACACTCAAGCACTCCCATTGTCTCCTTGACCAAACTCACTTCGTTATGTTATTTTTGATTACTGTAGATATTTACATTTGCAGCACTTCTTTCATTTATTATATCCAACTTCTTGCAGAAGATAATGAAAGCTCAATAAAATTGAGCTGCACTTACCAGTCTAGCCTGTGACTGTTAATCATTCTATGTCAACTTGGTCAGGCTGTGTACTTCCCTTCTAGGAGCCTTCTAAGATTTGAGCCTGGTTATAGGATGAGAGGCAAAAATGAGTGTTGAAGGTGGATCCTGAGAAGCATCTACCTTGTCTCACTTGCTAACTGCATGGGGAAAGTTATTATTGCTTCCAGGGGCAGCACAGGATTAGTTTCCTCAGGCAGGGCTGGAGAGGCCAACACCACAGGGGCTGAGGGCAGGGACGGCTCTGTCACTGAGGGTAGGGAAAACTCTTCCTCTTGCAAAATAAAACCGTCAGAATTTAGGCGTTCAGTGTCCCGGGCTCACCAGGTTTCTCCAAAGCATCCCCATTCCACTTTATGGGTTCTCATTAATCTCCAAAGCATCCCCATTCCACTTTATGGGTTCCCATTCTTTTCTAGTTAGCACCTCGTTTTAACTGCAGACACCCTTCCAGACAGAGAGCTCAACTTGCACTGTAATTTAGCCAAACACGTGATGAGGACTTGTGTTTGGATTTCAGCAACTTTAAACCTACAGACATGAGTCCACTTCAGGACACTTTGGAGTCTTTAGGTCGGTTATGCAGGTTTGGAGCTGGGAAATTGAGTCTTTGAGCTCATTTTGTTGTTTTATTACTTTGTACACAGATTCTACGAGAAACTAGCTAACATCATTATATTTCTTAGTATTCCAAATTTTTTTTAAAATTTCATGTATAGAGTCACTAAATTCCTTGCATCTCACAAGTGATAAATTAGTGCTATCTAATGGATCTATGTTGCTTATTTCTTTAAACATTTCACACCATGTTCTATCAATTCTCTCTGCATTATCAGGAGAGACTATGATGACTTTAAGTCTCATCAAATAAGGGAGCCCACACCAAGAACCACTAATCCAATTGGAGAAATTCTCCTTACAATTCTATTCCTACAGAACTACTCCTGGTACTGAGAGTTGTATTCGGTAGCATTTTACAGAGGTACAAAATAAAAAAAAATACTTAAAAATATTATATACATGCACATTGAGGAGAATTTATTATGTAAGATTACAGGATCAGAGGCCAGAGAGTCCACAATAGCTGTTTGGATGCGAGAAAGCCAGAGGATCCAGGAGCTCCTCAGGGCAAGGAATCACAGAGCAAAGGGGATCAAGGAGGAAGTGTTGGTCCAAGACTGAAAGCCTAGAAACTCCTTGGAGAGTTGCCTGTATGAGTCTGTATTGAAAGGCTGAAGAAACTAAAGTCTGATCCACAGGAAATGGTGGTGCCAAAAGATGCAGCTTTTTAAACACAGACAGACGTCTTCCTTCTTTCTCTTTCATTTAATCTAGGCTACGAGTCTATCAGATGACCCAAATCAGTTGTGGGTCTTTCCCCTGCAGTTTGCAGACTGCATGGCAATCATTTCTGGAAACACTTCACAGACATACCCAGAAGTGCGCTTTACTAATCAGCTAGGTATTTGTTAATCCGGTCAAGTTGACACATCACAATTAATGGTCCCACAGCTCCATCTCCTCCTGTACTATATCTAAAATTTCCCTTGGACACAACTAATCTCAACCTCTACACTGAAACCTGGTTCACTCATTCTGCCCTGTAGGACAGTGTTCACAGCATTGTTGCTGTATTTGTACTTTTTTCCTTTTCTTCCACCTCCCCTTACCATAGCCATTGTCCAAGCTTCTATTCTGCCCTGCAGTTTTCACAAGGTCTTTTGGCCACAATGATCTCATTGCACAGAACTGTTTCTGAGTCATCCATTTTATTACCTTGCTGTGTAAGTGTATTGTACATAGTCATATATTATTTTCTTAGCTAGATTACAGATCATATAGGATGGAAACCAACTTACTTTTTTATATACCCAGAAATTCTCTAATAGGAGGCTCTAAAAGGAACTCTTCAGAATTCATGTTAATAAGGTCAAAAATGAGAAGTGATAGAAAGGAAAAAGGAAGGGTGGGAAGACCTTGTAATAGGAGATCTTATTTCAAATAACCAAATCACAAAATCAGCTCATTGTAAAACATAGGTACTTGTTGAATTCCTGACACTGAGAGGTAAATTTAACATATCTTTTTACCATAGCTATGAGGGACATTTGGAGAAAATTCTGCACCTATTTGTGCTATGCAGGAAGGACAGGCCTTGCATGTCCTTTTTCTATCACAGAACATGACAAAAAGAAATAGTGAAACATTGAAGCAGTGGTTGCAAGTAAAAAGAAAAAAGGTGAAGGGAAAAGTCAGGAGCCTGGTGGGCAGGTGATTTCTGTGGGTCATCTGTATTGTCATCTCTAAAATAAAAGACTTAGATTAAGTGACCCCTAAAGTCTTGTCCTCTTTTAACACACAGTATGTTCCAGATGTAAATAAATTAAATCTTTTTCCAGCAGCTGAAAAGGAATTGGTTACTTTTGAAAAGGTTTCTTTTGGCTGCAACCAAATAGATACCAAATTCCAAAGCTTTTACTAAAGCATGCATAGAATAATTTTGACATAAATAATTCATATAGAGAAGACCCAACCTAATGAAACTCAAAACACCAGGGGTGGGAAGTTTAGTTGAATGGAAACAGGTGAGGGGATAGCTGCATGAAATCATAGAATTTTAAGTTACAAGTGGCTTTTGTAGGTAGAGGATGCTGTCTTTTTATTACCAAGAGAGAAACTGAGTCACAGTGAGGTTCCATGGTTAGCTTAAGAACACAGTTGGATGGTGGTATCTTAGGTTATTTCAGTAAATTGCTATTTTATATTGCCTGTTTCTTATAAAAGTAATGTATGCTCAAGAAAAGAAATTTTATAATCAAACCAATATAATGCTTTAAGAGATTAGATAAAAACATGATGAGTATTAAATTGTAACTACACTTCTTAAAAATGTGAGGTTTTTTTTTGTCTTTTTGTCTACAGGATCTCTTGTATGTTACGAAAATACATTACCAGAGCTATAGCCCCAGCCTTGAGTCTTAAAAATACTGATAATCTGTGTGTAACCTTTATCTCTTTCAATAGATCTAAATGAAGATGATTTTCTTTTGAATACTAACATACATATGCTTCAAGAAAAAAAAATTCAAGGACCTTCCTATCAGGTGAATAATGTAATAATCACCATTTACATAGTGTTTTGTGAAATCATCTTGTTACTGAGCTCCATAATATGCTAGATGTAAGGTGCAATATTTAGACAGCCTTGTAGCTATTTTGTATTTAGTTACTGTTGGTTGTTTGTAATTGATATGCTATGTCCCTGTGAATTAGAATATAAATAAAAAAATCAAATGATGACTAAAGACGATAAACCATTTTGATTATGCAAAATATCATGCTCTACAGCCTTTTGATAAGTAACTATGGGTCTGTTAAATTAATATACTGGAATATTCGCTGATGAGACCTATGCTAAGTGCTTCAAACTATCTGGCAACCCTCAATGTGGATCGTGTGCCTGTGTCTTCAGATTTGATATAAAAACACGTACTGTGATTCCTGATCTCTTTGATGGTTACATTAATAAACCCAAGAATTTAAGCAACTAAGAATGTCTAAATGTTGGATCTCCATAATAATAACAATAATTATGATAATAATAATTCACAGTCAAATCACTGCTCTTCTTCCTGTAACATGAAAGAATATGTAATTCCATAGCGTCAACTCAGGCATTGGACAGATTTTGGATATTTTTTGACAGCCATCTGGTCCTCTTTAATCATTTTGATAGTTTTATTAAAAACCTCAGAACTGACCTTTCTTTGTATAGTAGATTGATCAATAGGCAAAGAATATAGAACATATGGATTGTGAGGGGCTGATTTGGTGAGGAAAAAAGAGCTCAAATTCTTTAATACAGCCTGATTTCCGATGATCCTTCAGGAGGCTTTCCAATGAATTAGACAGAGGGCCATAACTTTTCGATCAGCTCCAGTATTTTGCTGGTTGTTCTTACACTGCTGGAATGATAGAGTTATACTCCTGAGGCCTGAGCACCAATCTTCCAGCAGATTCGCCCTGCTGTTCATGTATGAGAGGTTTGATATCAGACAGAGCTTGGTTTATATTTTGGTTGGCTCTTAGTCATTATGTGAGTTTGGGCAATTTACTTACTCTTTTTTTTTTTTGACTCAGTTTTCATCACTCTGCAAAATTGGTCTGTAAAGGATCCTCTAGCTCAGGGTTGTCAAGAAAATGAGGCCAGATGCTTCCCTATGGCACTCAACTTTATGCTGGCATTTAGTTGGTGCTTAGACAAATTCAGTGGTTGTTCTTGTCTTTTCTCTCCCCTTCCTCCTCCTTTCACTCTGCAATTGCTGGATGACACTTTCACGAGCAGAGCGGGCAGATTATCTGTGAAATATGCAGTCTCATTTTCCTAAATTCAGATGAGGTCTCAGATATAATATCCAAGTGAAACACTGTCTGATAGCCAGGAAAAATAACTGCTGGTTTACAGGAAGGCCACCCAGACGTGCTTTGTGCCAAGAGAAATCATTCTTTAGGTTTTTAGCAGAAAAGCATTATTATCTGTTAGAAGAAAATAATGTGGTGAGTCCTTAGAAGAAAATGGTGAAGGATAAATTTTCACCTTAAAACCAATTCTTCCAGGTGTTTAATTGGTTAAGAAGTGGTAATTTGGAATGGGAGCCATTCGTTTGTGCCACATAGTTTTTCTCTAAACATGAGCTGAAGGAGTTAATACCCATTGACAGACAGGAACCATCTCATCCTGAAATCCTGGCTTGGGAGGAGGAACTAGTCTTCCCTATCTTTATGATTTGTTCTTTTTCCAGTAGGTATCAGTTGAACTTACTGTGGTATTACTTACCGTGTGACAGAATGCCTTGGTTTGTCAAAGAGTATTACACAAAATATTAACTCCTTGCAATGAAGGGAAAGTCGATGTGGTTTACACTTTGCAAGATGACTAAGAGAGGAACTATCCTTGCACAATGACACAGATCTGGCATGAAAATGAAGGGAAGATTGGCTGCAGGCAGAAATAAGTGTGGATTTTAGTACAGACTGTGGCTGCCCATCAGTAAGCAGGTGACTCTCTGCAAGTGTAGCCTTGTACTGTCTGTAGCAGACTGACTTGGAGTATTTGTTAAAAGTTTAGATTTCTAGGCCAAGTGGGTAGTAGGTGAATGGCAGAGCACTTGGCCAGCATGCACAAGGCCCTGGTTTGATCCCAGCACTACCAAAAAAGGAGAAAAAGCAGCAGTCTTCTGACCCACATTTCTGTCCGATTATGGTGACGTGATGGAGGCCTAGGAATGGATTATTTCATACATATATATATATGTATATGTGTGTGTGTGTACATAGATACATGCACATATTAACTGAAAACATTAGTTTTCACTGTGGCATTTTCATACATGCATATAGCATATTTTGATAATATCCATTCCTCATTGCTCTCTTTTACAATCCTCTTCCTATTTCCCCTCATCCCTTCCTTTTGTCTAATAGTCTCCTTTCTATTTTATTTTTTTTAATTCCACATTTTAGCAAAAACATGTAATACTTGTCTTTCTTGAGTCTGGCTTATCTTGTTTCTTTTACATGGTGATCTCCAGTTCCACTTATTTTCCAGTAAATTACATGATTTTATTATTCTTTATGGTTGAATGATACTCTATTGCGTATATATACCACATTTTCTTTACCCATTCATCTACTGATAGGCACATAGGCTAATGCTGTATCTTAGCTATTGTGAAGAAATCAGTATTTTTCATGTCTGTCTCTAGACGATGCTCAGCACCTGAGCCATGAAAGTCTCAGGGATGTGGACAGTTGGTGAACACATTCCCACAATGTCCCAAGGTTTTTCACTTGAAAAGTCCAAACTTGGCTCAGGGATGGTCTCAGAAGACAACAGCCTCGTAAAAAAATGAAGTTGGTTGATGTTTCTTATGGGAATGATACACATTTATTATAGAAAAATTTCAAAACTATTTAAATTTACAATGTATTATGATAATGAATATCATTTTATCAGAGTAAATATTTTCATATGGTCATTTTACTGAATATCAGTAACAGAGGATGAAGTTCACAGTATATACGATATTTTAGGAGTTATAATTATCCTTAGACTATATCTACAAAACATATTTTAGACACTAAAATGTTCATAAGAAAATATTTAAATATGACCTGAATTCTCAATCAGAAAGTAATCAAACTGACATGTTTCCTTCATGTTGTCCAAATGAAAGACATTGTATCAGGCAGGGAAGAAGATACTGGTAGCTCAGTGACAGGGGCAAGAGAGGGTGTTTGTGGAATGCTCTCTCTAGGACACACTTGCTCCATGAGTATTTCTGCATACTTGGCCTGGGCTAAACTCAATGGAGGACTAGGTTTGAAGGAGAAGTGCTGAGAGGGAGAGTTTGAAGAAAGCAGTCTGCTTGGTACTGTGATCATTGCACCTACCATAAAGAACATCTCAGGGCAACTTGACTCCTAGCATTTATTTTTGCATCCTTGTTCTTCTTTGTTCTTTTTTTGGCAGCATTCAGTTGATGGCTCAAACCTTTTGTAGCATATTGAAAAGGGTATAAAATATGCAGTGATACAGACTTCGGGCTAATATATTTTCAAGAATGTTGCATGCCTCATTTCTCACGTAAATTTTTAGGTTGCATTCAGCCTTCGGAGCGCCATTCATATTCATGATAGAAAAGAAGGATAACGTTTATTACCTTCCCTGTTGGTGATATTAAGCACTGTCGAGCAAACTTACCCAGGAATAAACCAATACATTTTCTCCCCGTGCACCTTTAATGGGAAAACACTGTTGTGTGAATTATTTAATTAAAAATAAATATGTACAATATGCATGCAGATACATATACTTGTATATATATAGATAAACTTTCCATTCTATGGCAGTTATTAAAGTTTTAGATCACTCCACACTCAATTCAACCAATTTCTTTCTTTATGCATTTTACTATGGAAACTGCAAGATAATGTATTTGAATTCTCAATCTCCTATGATAGTTAGGGATAGCCATGGGAATCTGGTTCTGGCCAATGAAATGTCAAAACATCAATGGAAATTTGTGAGGTGGATTTCATTTTTAGAAAAAGGAAGAAAAGAAAAAAAATAATCACAAGTATAAAGCTTTAATCTTTGTCCTCTTTCCTCCACGGAGCTGCATAAAACGTGGGTGGTGATTTAGCAGCCATATTTCCACCTTGAGGTAAAAGGCACACATGAAGAATGCTGGGACAGGTGGGAAGCAGAACCCACACTGGTCTGCCTCTGTCTGGACTTTTATTTAACGGAAACACAAATTCCTAACTTACTTGAGCCATTATTGTTGTCTGCGTTCCTCAAAGCTGAATATATTCTGATTTATCTTATCTTTAAAGCAGTCACTTTGCCGATGCTGAAATCTAACTGACCCATTCAAGCAATTGGACAGAAATGTCTATGGAGTAGGATGGTGTCCAGACTCACCTCTGACTGTGAAAACTAGACTAGCCTCCTTCTGTGCTCACTGAGTGCAGTTGGCAACTACAGTTAGTCATTTACTCCTTGAGAATTAGATTAATAAAAATTAAATACTCTCATTAATATAGACTCAAAGTTGTATCCACTGAGGCACACATTTTTGGGAAAAATGGGTAGTGTGGACCAAGGTGTGAATGTTTTTGGTGAACTCAACTGAAGTCATGGCACTGAGTTACTGGGGAAGAACCTTAAGATTATGATGTGATCTGTTAACAGTCAGGAAAGGCAGGTCCCTACCTAGGTTTGGGAGATTTCCAGGACAATCGTAGACACGAGCAAGTGTCACAGGTTGTGGGCTTGGACAAACTGTTTGTCCTATTTTTTTTTTTTTCCCTTTGGTGCTGGGGATCGAACTCAGGACCTTGTGTTTGCCAGGCAAGCACTCTAACCACTGAGCTAAATCCCCAGCCCTGTTTATCCTATTTATAGCTCTTGTTTCAGACAATTTGAGCGAACACTCTAAATTAAGTTATACAACTTATTCGATTATTGTTTCTGTATAATATAGACTTGTGGATTTTGTGCCAATAACCACCTTCAGTGAATCATGTTACCTAATGTAGGCATGAATATGGCATCTCTATCTTAATGTAAGCATGAATATTATCTTTATTCGGAGCTCCCTTTTCTTAAGGGTAACTAACATGTTACTAACATCGAGGTTTCTGTACCAATTTTTTTTTTCTGAACTGTAAGTTTTTGTCTAAGGGATGATAGCCATGCTAAGATGAAACACGAAAGTATACTATTTAAATAGCCCTTCTGTTTCTTGAAAAATTATCGTGCTCTGCCCTTGTTATTTTTCATGCAGAGTTTTAATAACTAGTTAAATATCAAAGAACTGTAATGAAAAATATAAATCTCAGTGAGTACCAACAATAATTCCAGGTGAAACTAAATCTCATTTGGACTAGGAAGTATAATACCTTAACTAGAGAGAGAAGGAGGAGAGCTGCACTGGGAGGTTCATACCGCTGACTGACTGTGCTCTCAAGTTATTAAGTTTACATGACTGTGTCCTGGTTCCTCATTTTTGAAGTAAGGTGTTTCACCAGGAAAGATCCTTCAAACTGTAATAATCCATGATTAACAGTAGCTCATTTAAACTTTGATAATTTTCTAAGATCCAAGAATTTATGTGAAGTAACAAAAAGAGATACTGTACTTATCTAGTCACATATCACTGAATGTATTTGAAGAACAATGCATTCCTATGATCTAACTTCTTATTTAATAGGTGAAGGGGTTGAAGTGCAGAGAAGTGAAGCCGTTCGCTGAAGTTCACATGGCTAGTCACAAAGCAGGGTATCAAAGCAGAATGGTCATATATCTGTTAAGCAAGACTGCTTACTGCACCAGGTTTTTCTGCTATTTCTGATTTATTTCTTGTATATATGAAGTTATAATTCCTGAATACAAGGGTTGATTTTTCTATGTTATTTCCCATATTCATAGCTCTTCTTGTTATTAGAAATCTAGTATGTATCTAATAAAATTAATTGATATATTACCTCTGAAATTTCCTATTATCCACATTTTAAAACCAGGAAATCAAGAGAAATGTGTACTCAAAAGGAGAATAGTTGTAGACACTCTCATGGATAGTTGTAGAAACATCATCAAAATTTCAGGAAACCGAGAGCTAGATCTGTGAATGGGAAGAGGACTAAAAATGGAGGGAGGGGGAAGGGAAGAGGACATAAAAACGAATTAAGATGTATCATGTTACATGCCAAATACCCAAAATAAAAGTAGTCATTATATATTGCAAAAATGCACTAATTTAAAAAAATTGAGAGCAGGGGATATTATACAGGAAGTAAAAAAGATGTTGCTTGGTGGTTTTTTACCTTAAACCAATACAACCCTCATTTACCTCTCTGGTGTAACCCTAAATCGCTTTTGCCTGGCTTGGCAGGGTTTCCACATTAAGGCTGATTTGCCTCTGAGGGTCAAGGAATAAGAGCAGTGTTGGCTCCGCCTACAGAAGTGTGGAAAGATGGCCATGGAGTTGCAGATTCTTTATGCAATGGAAAATAGAAGCCATGTGGCTTGTAAGAAACACCTGTCCTGCATTGTCAGAAGGCAGCTTACTTCAAACCCAGAGTCAAACACCTCAAAATCTGCTTGGGGAGAAGGAGAAGGAGCTAGAAATTTTTTTTAAGGACTTGAGTAGGTAGCTTTATTTTCATCATGGGGTAACACTATTACATAAACGGCATTGTGAAACAAGTGAAGTTGTGCTTCTTGGATGTTCAAATGCCTGATATTTTCTAGCCAAGCGCATTTGCCTTCCCGCTCCCTTCTAATGTAATCTTTCTCTCCTGTGAATAGCCATCAAATTTTATTTGTACTTTGACTATGATACAGATTAATCTTTCATTCCAATGTATTTTTGGCCAGCTGTTTGTTTGAAATACACTTATTGAGCACTCTGAGACACTGAGATGTGCAAAACTGCAGTGGAACCGCAAAGACCTCACTTTCTAGTGGAATGGATAAGCACACTGACAGGTGACTGTTTTCCTTCGCACTTGTGTTAAGCATCACAAGCAGACAAAATGTCTCATTCTCCTTTGCAGCTCCCACGAGTGCTCAGTAAATGTATGTGTATAAATATGTTATAAGCCTTGTAGGAGAATATATTTGATTCCATTAATTAATTCATTCAATTACTTATTCCTTTAATGACATTTTCATTGTATCTAGCTCTAATTTAAGCATTGGCCCAGTTTAATTTTAGTTTTTATTACTAAAAAATGAGTTTTGTAAATATAATCATATATGGCTATTCAAGATAAAGATGGCAACTTTCCCACCAATTATACTTATTTCTTCATTCAATATTTTGTTTGCATAAAAATTATTTTCAATATGTCTTTTTACTTAGATGTGGTTCCAAGAAAGCAGTAAAATAAATCTCTGAAATAAGATGTGTTTGTTTTCATGTCTTTATATTGACTGATTGCAGTTCATAAAACTCTTGATTTTATTGCTGTCCATTGAATTGCTAAAGTTAACTGGTCATTCTGACCCTGCAAATTATCTTTTTAGAGTATGTTTTAGGTCATGAAGAGACTAATCACTTCATATAAAATATTAGAGATGTAGATTTGGGTGTTTAGTAATTTAACATTTAATGCTTATTTATTTCTGTTTTTATTATGAACATAACTTTCTCCTTTGAGTCCAGTCCTTAGATACCTTTCCTTTAAGTGGGTAGGAACAAATTCACAGTAGGAGAACTAGGTACTTCTATCTTTCTTGACAGGAACAGATTTGATTTTTGAAATACGCATTCTGCATATACTTTAGAAGTATAAGCTTTCTTCCTATTATAGTAGTAGCATAATACGTCTATAACTAGTAATGCATTATTCTATAATACCTTGCAGAATACTTAGGAGTGTATATAAGAGAAAAAGTCATTTATAGTGGTGTTTTATAATTTCTGATTTTGTACTTAATGTATTTTGAACCTAACAAATTCTTTCTAAAGCCTTGTGGATTGGTATATTTTTAAGAACTAAGCAAAGAGTTATAAGACTAAGGAAGTTCTGAGAGAACCGTCAATGCAAAATACATAAAAGTTTCACTTCTTTTTTTTATTACAACTTTCTGTAAAAATAAACCAAAATATTAATTTTAAAACTCCATTCCTCCTCCTATTGAAGAAATTATGTAAAACAGATATCTATTTTAATACTTGTTAAAGATGACACTACAGAGGAAAGTTTTTCTAAATCTGAAATTAAGAACAAAAGAAAGAACAAGATGATGGTTTTATGTTTCATTTAAAGTCTCTCATGTTGCTTTCTCAGTAACCTTTTTATGAGGTAAAAAGAACATGATTCAGACAGGTGATCTAGATTTAGTGAGTCTTCATAAGACTCGGTTTCTCCCTAGATCCATAAATCTGAGAGTATCTGGCTAGTGTTTATCATCCATATTAGAAACCCATACTGAATTTACAGATCAAAGCCTTGAATGTGGTTGGTCTTCATTTGGTTGACAATACTAGATAATTAGTTCCAGAACTCTTGTAAGAATGTTGGATGAAAAGTCAGAAAACATAAGTCTCATTTCACCTCTATTATTAATAAATTATTGGTCTTTGCTTAAGCCACTTAGAATTTCTTCATTTTTTAAATAGGCTAGTCCACTAGTTCTCTAATAATTTCCATCCCAGATCACAAAATATGATTGTAAGATAAACCAGTTCAATAATTCATTGATGCCATTTTCAAAAATTTAACCCTAATAGTCAAGCAAAATTTCAGAAAATTAGACGTATTTAATCTAGCACTTCTAACAAAATTTTTATATTCTTTAAAGAAGTGTGAACACAATGAAAAAAGGTATTTACATTTGTAGACATAAATATATATGATGATAGAATACATACATATTATATATATATAAATTACATTGACAGTCACATTTTTCTATTTGGATGGAGATTTGGATCACTAAAAAAGGACTCCAATTTATAAGTACAACAGTGAAAATAAAACCAATTTTAGACTCGGCAATAGTTTTAATGAGAGTTTGTAAAGATGGAGACAAAGAAGAGATTCAAGATACAATATGAAGATGAAATTCTATATATTCCATTTTATAGAATATGCAGTTTAGTGGATGAAGACGACATTAACTAAGTCGAAGAAGACTAAGAATCACATTTGGGAAAAAGGTTTAGAAGTCTTGATTATACTTATAAGCCATTCCAAGTGGATTGGTGGGTATGTGAGTCTGAAGCTGTGAATAGGCCTCGAAAAAAGATATAAATTGGGTTGTGGACATATAAATGATTTATTAAAAGTTGTGTGTGCACATGAATGTATCCACATAGAGGGAGAATGATGATGACATTAGATAAAGGCCAGAGTCAGTCCTGCAGGAAATTTAAACACTTAATATCAAAAATGGAAGTTGTCAGCATACAGATTTAGAGAAAGAACAACTAAAGAAGGCAAAAGGACAACTGAGGTAACGTGTTGTCACAGGAGCTCAGAAAAGAAAGCACTCACACAAGGTGACTGTGGTCAACATCACGGACTATGAGACAGTGAAGGGTATGAGAATGGACCACAAAAGCACTTTAAATGGCGCAGTAGAGATGAACATTGACTGATAACTAGATAAGGTGGGTTGAAAGGATGGAAAGTAAAGGAATGGAATAAAAGGAAGTGTACATAGTTAACTATTTTAAAATGCACACCTATGAAAAGGAGTAGAAAAAGTGATATGTAAAAAAGTAATTAATAAAAAGTAAATTAGGTCAGAGAATATTTGAATGTTATTTGGAAGAATTTATTGAAGAAGGTATAAAAATTAAATATAGAGAGAATATGAATAAAAATGTAAACCACGTGTATCACTCTCTTCAGATATTATAGTGTTTATAGTTCCAACTACTCTACAAAAGCCTTGTTGAAAGATTCCTACTTGTCCCTGGTCTCATACATTATATTATTCCTTTCTTTCTCTTCTTGGACACACACTAATCATTCTTCCAGGAATTCCAGTTTTAGAATCTTTACACAGATGGTATCCCTTTCCAGGACTTTTCTTTCTTTTGTCACTTGCCTGCCTAACCTTTTTCTGCTATTCAAGGCGCAGGTGATATCCTTTTTGACCATTTTCTGAATTCAAAACCATCTTCAGATCTTCACGTCTGATTCCTTCTTGTTAGTCAGGCTCCCATTTTAGTATTTTCAGAGAAGCTCCTTCTAAACACTCAATCTAAATTAGTGAAGAATCCTCAGTATCCTCACGCAATCGGCCTGTTAATCCCTAGTCTAGTACTTCTTATCTCATGTTTTGTGCTTGTTTACATTTGTGGTCTATCACCTTCCCCTAGAATGTAAACTCCATGAAAGCAGTGATCTTACCTCATTCACATAATGTAATATTCCTAGAATGGGAGATAGTGCTTAGAGTAATAGTAAAAAAAGTTATTTATTGGTGAATGCTAACTTTAACTCATGGAGAAGTTTTCTCAGAACATGTCTAGAATTAAAAGGAATATGATTACATGTTTTAGTCACATTCGGTACAAACATAAATATCATATTAGGAGATTAAGTTGAACAAGATTTTAAAATTATTCTAGAGGATTTCTTTTTAATAGATAGTTTTCATGATGTCATATTTTTTATAATAATATCAGTGCTAACTTTTGACCCTCAATTATATACTACCTAAAGACAAAGGGATGAGGATGCCCAGAAAGTACTTGCTCTTATGTAAAAACTGCCATGTATAATCATTTTGGTATAAAATTATCTGCATAAAATCAAAAGTATATTTATATTCAGCAAATATTTATTAAGTAATCCATTGTCCTAAGCACATGGAATTTAAAACTGAATAAAATGATAAAATGTAGGAGACTGAGTAACTCCAGACAAGTAAGTGAATAAAGATACAAAAGTTAACAATATTGGGCTTTAAAATGGCTATGCTAGACTGTGAACAAAATAACAAGGGGCCGGTTTGTGCTTAAATCCCTGGGCCATAAGTTCTCACTCATGAGTTTAGACACTTTCCAAATGCTTTTCTTCCTCCTGGGGACAAGACATTAGTATGAAGTTCACTTTCTCTGGTACATAACACCTTTTCCCAAATCATGTGCAAGTCTTTTTTCATAAGGAAAGGAAAGGAAAGGAGAGAAGGCTATTTTCAATGTCAGTGTTTCAGCGAAGTAATTAAGCCTGGGCTGTAGCAGGAGGAGGTGCCATAAGAAAAGAAGCACGGCAAAGGGAAAATGGTTGTGGAGTGTCAGCTTATTATTTCTGGAAGGGGCTAAAGATTAGAAAATAGCTCTTCCTGAGTTGTGAGAGGTCTATAAAACTGAGTAATTCAGAAAACACTGAAAAAAGATACTGAGAAAATAATAAAAAAATAAAAAACTAGCAATAGAAAATCTATAGAACTAAACATGTCCTTTGAAAAAGGAGGGAAGATTTTGGATATCTGTGAAGTCTCATCACAGCCCTCCTTGAATGATTAAAATGATTTCAGAACTTTCCCATTCATTTCATGGAAACAGGTATGGCTTACTCTGACAAGATGTTACACTTCCTATTTCATTGCTATTATGCAGAATCAGAACATCAAGCTTATAATGGTTGTTCAAAGTCATTCTTAAGAACCAAAATAAAATCTGATTATAAATATTGGGAATGTTTGCATATCAGAGAACTTTATTTCCAATATTTCTTTGGGCTTATATTCTCTCTCAGAGGATTGGAAAGCACTATTATAAATATATCTCATTCAAACATTAATGAGGAAGCAAATCATTTGCACTTTGAAAATTGCAGTATCTATTTAGTCATCGTGAATCAGCTGTTCAATGAAAGGAATGAGGCAAAAGCTGAGGGAGAAATACTTATGAGACTAGAGTTCTATGGAAGCATTCATATATATGTGTATGTACATATATGTTGTATGTGCACATATATTCTATGAATATGTATATGTTTATATGTGTATGTATATATGTATGTATTCTCACATCTAGATAATACAAGAGAATATAAGTGCTTAACCAATTAGTATAAAACTTGGCATACTAAGTATTTATTTCCAAAGTAGTGGGAAATATTTCTGCATCTTTCAAAGAAATCTTAAGAGACATTTAAATAGCATTAAATCTTTTTATCTATGTTTTGCCATAATTAACAAGTAATGCTGATATACTAACATAATGTGGCATTCTGTGGCTATATTTTGCTTCAATTGGTGCATATCTTTTAGAAGACAGGAGGCTATTTAAGGGAAAGAATATCATTTGAAAACATCTCATACTTGAAACAAAGTGCGTTTTCCCATTAATTTTTGAAAAGAAAATGAAGAAAGTTTAAATTCTGCTTTTTCCGTCATAAACAACTGGACCTATTCTTTGTATAATATCAGTTCATTCTAACACTTACAGAGAAGCAACTTTAAGCCTATTATTCCATCTATATTATGCTGCAAAGACCTTGTTCTTTTCTACTATTTCACACTGGGCAGGAGTGAGTCATTATAGATGCTTCTGGATTCAATCTATTTTGCTACAGTTTGAGTTACAACAATTGGTAAAAATTGCACGGCTTTAGTATAACTGACCAGCTGTAACATATTTTACAAATTCGAATCTAAAGTGTGGTGTGCTTTGAAGTTATTTTGCTTAAATAATTCAGGCTTTAAGGTCATCTCATTAATTTCCCCACCTTTATGATCCTGACATATTTTATATTACATTTTTTATGAAGAATACTTTGTCTTTATCTTGAGCTGTGTTTGTGCTAGGCCATAAAACCAGGTTGTGACCCGGTGGAATCAACGGGAGCATTAAAGCGACTACAGAAACTGGTGTCGACCAAGAAAGCCAGGGTGCCCAGTCAGGATGAGGCGAAACCAACATTAATAAATCTCCGTAAGTAAGAGCTCAATAAGCTGCTGAAAGTTCTTTGAGGGAGAACTAATGAGGTATATATTAATAAAGTTCATTCTGATAAGGTCTTAAAAATAATCATTAAACTTTGAGCTTTTTTTTATTGCTAAGTTATTTTAAAACAGATATCCTAATCCTATTTCTGAATAAGGTGTATCAATGCTCCATCTCATTTTTTTCTTCCTCTTAGGGCTGGGTTTAGGAATAGAGTAAGAGACAGCTGTGAGTGAAACTCAGAGAGAAAATATGGATTAGAAATATCTACTGCCCGCATTATGTGACCATAGAAACAGTATTTATGAATTTTAGCATAAACACAATGAACTGGTGTGTCCATGACAAGCTAATGTCACGCGACTTTGATTTTATTTGTTTAAAGAAATGTCTATGAATCACAATGTGATATTGCATCAGTTAAACATTTGAATTTAAAGAGATTCAGTGATTTAGAGCAATTTACTTTGGGCAATATCTCCTTTTGTTATCTGTAACTATCTTATATATTAAAATCATTTCTCTTTCTCTGAAGTTTTACTTTCCACAGTTTGAGTTACCCATGGTCAGCTAGGATTTCAAAATACTAGTGGAAAATTCCAGAAATAAGCATTCACAAGTTTTAAATTCTAGGCCATTCTGAGTAATCTAATGAAAGCTGACATTGTCCTGCTTTGTCTCGCCAGGAATGTGAATCATCCCTTTGTCTAGCATATCCATACGCTGTAGTTTACCTGCCCAAAGGCAGGTGGAACTGAAAGAGGAGAGAGAGAGAGAGAGAGAGAGAGAGAGAGAGAGAGAGAGAGAGAACCACATTGATGTAACTTTTAATATATTTAGTGTTATAATTGATCTATTTTATTATTGCTTTAAACCTTTTACTCTATCTAACTTATAATTACATTTTATCATAGGTATATAGATTTAGAAAAACAATGTATAGACAGAGTTTGGCACATCCAGTTTCAGGTATCCACAGGGCTCTTTGATCATATCCTCTGTGGATATGAGAAGACTGTTTTACTAGAAAGGTCATCAGATGAACCACCATTATTTGTAAAGATAGATCTCACTTGTCAACTTTACAGTACTTAAGGTATGTCTCTGTTTTTTATTATTTTGCTTTTCCAGATTATTTCACTATGAGACAGACTTCTCAAATAAATCTCTTTGCAGACTGATATTCAAAAGGAAAATTTTAGAATGTCGGCTGCATTTATGCCTTTGTCCATTGAGATTTCATTCCTTTAAGTAAAGCAAAGAATTTCATTTTCTTCCTTATGATTCTCTATTACACATATGCCCTCACAAAATCTAAAACCGTTTAAGAATAGAAGCCCACCATTTTATGCTTGCAAAATGTGAGTTATATTTTTAAATTTGTAATTTTTCTCAACTGTCTTGAGGTATGCTGTTGGCATGTGGCTCTCATTTATTACAGCTGAATTAATATTAATCAATAAATATGGTTCCAAAATGTTTGAGGTAAATCCAATTTTATAAAAACAATTACATATGTAAAAGAACTTTTTAAAGAAATAATATAAATTTGTGAATTTACAGACTTTCTGGTTTATCTTAGTTGTACATTTATTTCTATTATACTAAGAGAAGTATTCATAATTTCTACACATGAAGATTTATTAGACAGTTTTAATTTTTAACTTATGTTTCTTTATCATTCAGAAGATGACGATGACACATTGATTTCCTGTATGAAATTAACTAAATCACAAGAAAAGAAAGCTAATAATGTGAGTACAAGGAGGAAGGAGGAAACGAAGATTGAATTGGAGTCTCTTTCGGCATCCCTGGGTAGATTCAGCACCTCAAATGGATACAACTTGGAAGGCATGTTCTCTCATTATGAGGATGAAGTTCCGATGTGGAACAGCTGGAAACCTTTTCCAGAAAACCCTCTATGGACATGTGTTGATTTCCAAATTGCTGAAGTCAGACCTTGGAGCAACTGCTTCTCTTGTACTCACCACCCATATCTTAAAACTACTTACACAGATATGGATCTCTTACATTCACCGGTAAGTGTGTAAACTACGGAAATGCATCATCTTAATCTGGGTGTTTGTACAGATAGGAAAGAAACAGATAACAAATGTGCTAATCAGCAATGTCTATCAGTTTCAGGAAAATTACCAGAAATAAGGTTGTCTTTCCAAAAAGTAGAGCAGCTCTATGTCTTTTGCTCATGTTATTTTGCATGTGTTCCTTTGTGTACAAATATACTACAGCATAACATTTCCCACAGCTCTCTTTTTAAGTGAAGGGAGACTTTGGATACCAATTCAGGTCAAGAAAATGTGTATCAAATTATCTAAGTTCTTGCTACTTTAATGAAATTGCATTGAAGTTCCTTAAGGCATGTTTTGTACCTCAGTTTCCCTTCAGGTAATTATTGGTTGTGTTTGCAATGAATAAATGGAATGGCTCTAAGTACCTAGGAAGCTTACTCTATTTAATTTTCCTGTAAGCACCAGTATCTCAGACAGGGCCTACATTTGACGGTGCATTAGAGATCTCTCAAGAAGCTTATTCTCACGTGGAGTCTTTTTCACCTTTTAAAATTTGTACATTAAGTCGTTGGTGACTAGACTGGAGATCACCTGTGATTAGAGTGTTCTATTACACATTACAAACATCTGTCAACAAACTCAAAACAAGTGACACTACTCAACACTAATCATTTTCAGAAATACCTCTTCGACTTCCTTAGTCCTCCTTTTCTGGGGTAACTGGATTTTGCTGGTTTCTCTTTATCAGCTTGTTAGAGTGGTAATATAATTAATTAGGACCCATTTCAGAAAACAGACTTTAATAACCTCAGAAGTAAGGTCAAACAGCAAAAAATGGAAAATAACAGTCTAACCAGAGATACTCAGACTCTTCTTCAAGAATGAAATCTGGACTCCCCTACTTGGCATTTCTAGATATCAGCAGTCTGACTCCAATCTAACTTTTCAATCTTATCTTCTTCTTGCTTTTTCCTTATAGATTTCCTATGTTGGACTACAAAACTGAATAATTTGATATTCTTAAGAGATTTCTTGAACTTTCCCATGTCTGTATCTTTGTGTTTGTGTTATGGCCTCTGTCTGGTGTGTTTAACTGAGTGGAGCCACTGACCCATCCCTTAGGTTCATGTCAAATACTTTGTCCTCTAGAAAATCTTCTTGAATCCCACCAGACAGAAGTAATCTTTCCCTTCTTTGCACTTCTAGATCACTGCAGTGTGTTGTTCTTTCACTATACACTTACCAAACACATATGATATTTACCAATACAACCCATATATATATATATATATATATATATATATATATATATATATATATATATATATATATCTCCCCTACCTTCATGAAATTCACCGTACTCCACCCTATACTGGAATTCACTAGGCATTGGTTCACTTCCTGTAAGTAACTTATCTTTGTATCTTTCATAGTCCCTAGGATATAATATAATAAATACTTGAGGGGTAGTCATTGTCTAAATGAATGGAGTTTTAAAAACCAATAGATTTTGTTTCTATAGATCTATATACATCACTCCTGCTAGTTTTTCTATTCTTACAACCAAACTTTTATTAACTGTAATTAATCCACTCATATGTAAACTCAGCTAATGATATATATGAGTGCTATATGTGTAAATTTGTAAGTGTAGATTTAGGTAAATAGACATTATCAAAGTTTCCTTTTTTCTTTATGTATTTTATCTATTTTAGTACATCACTCAATGATTAAGTGAGTTTTATCTTGAGAAGGTCAAACATATCAGTTGAATGCTCAGAATTTCAAATGGTAATGTTCAGCATTTGTGACAAGAAGGCCTCAGTGGATTTGGAGAGAAGGTTCAAGATCATGTTAGAATTAAATTGGTTTGGTAAATTTAATGAGACCACTTGCACTCAGGGATTTGAGACACTAGTGTGAAAGAAGTTGGATGTGTGCAAATAATTATTATTATATTCTATACATATATTCTCTAATAATAACAAGTAATTATATCCAGTTTCATTTTAGTATAGCTGTTTTTTTCCTCTAGTAATTACAGAGTTATTATTTGGGTTATTTAACTTTCATTCTATAGAAAATACATAAGGCAGATAATGTTGAGGGAAAAGATGTGCTTCTGAAATGAGTGTTACTATTAATGACACATAGCGAAAGGTGACATTTTTGCAATCATAAAAGGGTAAAAGTGTGACCTGGTTTTTAAAAAAGTGTGCCAACATATGCAGATATAGAAGAAACAGGCCTGAAACCCCATAATCATGGGAACTATACAAGGATGCTAGTTTTTCCTTGAAGTCAGAAATTTCAGGAATGGCAGATTCAGTGTCTTTAATTCCATTATCACAATCAAGGTTTTAAGGTGGTCTGAAACTAGTTTATCTTACTTATTCACCCAGGTATGACCTGGCTAAGCCCACTGTAGGCTTGCATTTTTAGACTGGCTCTAATGGATTAATATGCTGCTCATATTAGCAGTAGAATAAGTTTGAACAATTCCTTACCTTTCCTTAATTCCAACACTGTATGCTAATTTCAGCCCCTACATTTTCCTTTTTTTTCTGAGTGAATCTTTACATATCAAAAACATTCATTTATAAAGTTTTCAATATCCACTATGCAGGACAGTTTGGATGATTCAATGAAATGATGACAGGACTCAGTCAAAAGCAACTAACATTTATTCCCCAAATCAAAGGATCTACAGCTTACCTTAAAATTGGAAAGAAGCAACATATTATTCTGTTGAAACCCCATAAACAAACTGAATCAGACAGGGAATTATACTGTTTGTGAAGGGCTCTTCATAGAAGTCAACAGGAGAATAAGAGATACAAATGTTTGACATGCAGTTCAGTTCAGTTTTTTGTAAGATCTAAGGAGTGGGGAAAGATACATGAGTGTGGAATTGAGAGAGGTAAAAGATCAGATTTATGAAAGTGTATACTCCACAACAGAATTTGAAAGGAAAAGCTAGGGATATGGGTCTTTTCTAATATCTGAGATGAGTGGTTCTGAGAGGAATTTCAGATGCATCTTAAGAAAGATGATAGTGGTGATAACCAAAAATAATATTTGAAGCCAAGTGTTCAGAATCAATTTACAAGAACAGTGATTCAAGGATGCTTATGATGCTTTGCATACTAAGAACTCGAAACATCTTAACAAAAAGAAGAAAGAAGAAAGTGAGCTACAGGCTTGGTATAAGGGTAAGAAAGAAAAGACATGAGACTTTCCCTTAATAAAAAAATTATGATAATAGCAATATTTTTTAAAATCTGGGAGAAATTTCCAGGTAGAAGAATAAGCAAATTATTTTATAATACTAACAAATGGAAATGATCTAGACACAAAAAGGAAGTAATTATCTATTCTTCCCCTTAAATTTCTAAAGTGTTTTGAAATCTGTTTTGTAAAACTAATGATATGTTTAAAATATTATGGTACCAAAAGCTTTTACATGAATAGACAAAGGCAAAGATCTGAAATAAAAAATAAACACCTAAGTAGAATTTAAATACAGTATAGTTAGAAAAATTATAATAGTGAGAGACAGAATCACATGTCAGAAATCAAAGAAAAATGAGTCAAGTTATGTATAACATTTCAAGGTGAAAAAATAAACAAGGGTTCACTTGAACATATCAAGAAAAGGATGAACAAATCTTGTTTGAATAGTGTATGAATTAATCAAAATTGTGCCAAAAGAGAAAGTGTAGATAATGGCAAAAAAAATTTTCCAATTATTTCAGTGAGAGGAATGGGATGTCTGCTAATGCTAACCATGGGCAAATAGTAAGCTTTCAGCTTAAACGTGAAACAGTGGATGCTGATTATATAAGAACATACTATTGGAATACTCAAATTCACTGCTAAGTGGTAGAAGAGTTTTAAACTGGTGGTAGAAGAGTTTTAAGCCGGTGAGAGAGCTGTGATAAAATCACTGTCTTAGTTACTTTTCTCGTTGCTGAGACAAAATACCCAACACCCAAAGTTAAAGGAGGAAAAGTTTATTTGGATCACAGTTTGTAGAGGTTTTAGTTCATAGTTGGCTGGCTCCAAGGCAGGGTGGCATGGCAGAGGAGAAAGAGTTCATGGCAGGTAGAAGCCAGAGGGAGCATGGAAGCAGCAGCAAGTGACAGGACAGCAGCAGCCCTCTTTCTGTCACCTATATTATATCCAGGCTGTCTACCCTCAGGACGGGAAGCACACATACCTGGGGCAGGGGGGCCCTGATCCTACCCAGAACTATGCCAAAACAATCAGTGAGCTAATTTAGTAACCACACACCCTTGATCCCATCATTAGACACTCCAGATCCAGTCAACTCTAAAAAGCCCCACATACGACCACATGAGGTTTTAGGGGGACTTCTAGATTCAAGCCATAACAATCATGATAAGCTGTTTGTACCTGTCTTCTACTTTGGCTCTCTATTTTACCCCTTTGGTGATCTCTCCTGGTATCCACGACTCTCTTATGCCCCTGTAAGCACTATAACCCCTTGTTGCCAGAATAATTTACCTGACTAATCTAACCAAATAATTCTACCTTACTAATAATCCCGAAGCTTGTATCTAATGTCACTTTTTTCCCTACAAAAATTTAAGTGCCTTCCTGATACCTACAGGGTCAAATACAAGCTTATTCACCTAATGTGCCTTCTAACCAGATCCCTGATTCTATTTCACATGCTCTTTACTTCAGGCAAAGTGAGTATCATCCTTTTACTAAATACAATTATTTGTTACCTATCTACATATCTTTGTACTGTTTCCTCATTTTGGCATTTCATTCTTCCATATTTGATGAATTATATCGAAGTTTAAGAGTTGATGGAACTGGATGTTATATTACATGTTTGTAATCTCAGCACTAGGGGAAGCTGAAGCAAGAGAATTGAAAGTTCAAGTCCAGCCTGGGCAATTTAGTGATTTAGTGAGACGCTGTCTCAAAATAAATTAATAAAAAGGACAGGAGATTTAGCTTAGTGTGAAGGTTCAGGGTTCAATCCCAAGTACCAAAAAATGGTCTTAAATATAAATGAATCTGATGCTGGAAAAATAAAAAAGTGGGGTGGAGGGAAGGAGAAAAAAAATGAAATGTTATGTACATATACCAATTTCCTATAGTGAATGTAATCATTATGTACAGCAAACATGTACTAATAATAAAAATTTAAAAAAAGAGTTGATGAATAAGAATAAATGGGGTAAATACAGTTTGAAGAAAAGACAATAGTTTAAAAGAAATAAAGGTAGAAAATACCAGTAAAATATATTCTTTGTACATTCGTGATGTTAGGCTCTTGCCAAAGAGCCTCTGCGGTCTCATGGATCAGGGTAATTTTTCTGACCCTGTAAATAGCAAGATACACTAAGAAGACAACTCAGTCATCCAATCAGAAGAGGTACACTGTAAACTGTGAAGCATAATTACTCATAGTTTAATATTCTTGTGTTTCAGCTCTATGACTGAAAAAAATTAGTATTGAAAAAGCTTTAAATTTTACTTCCTTGTACTGGAAATATTGTGGGCTAGAAAGTAAAAAAAAGTAGCTTTGGACAACTTGTAAAAGGGAAGGCACAGTAAACAATAATCTGGATTGAGAATGTTGAAAAGAAAAAGTAGGAAAATGTGTGTTATGTTTTAGATCTAAGATGTCCCCCAAAAGTCTCATGTGGTTGGAGGTGGGGACTGGCTTAAAGAAGAGGTAGATCACTGGGAGTGCAACTTGGAAAAGTGTAGTCTTGCCTCCAGCTCCTCTCTTCTCTGTCTGCTTCCTGACTGTCAAGGGGTGAGAAGATTTCCTCCCACAGGCACTTCTACCATGTTATTTCTGCCATGGAGTATGGATTGATCCCACTGAAACTATATGCCAAAAATGACTGTTACTTTTCGAAGTTGTAGGTGTTGGTTATTTTGTCTCAGCAACAGGAAGCTGACTAATACAATGTTAGTAAATGGGCTCTTATTAAAAGGAAAAGGTAAAGAGGAAGATTAAATAACTACATTCCTTGGTATAAAAATTCACTAAGATGTTAAACACATTACAGTACTTGTATATAAAAATAAGTCTAGGGCATGATTTAGTCAGACTTTCAAACACTCTATATTTTTTAACAGAGATCTTATAGAAGAAAAAATTAAAGTATGACATATTGTAATGGTATAAACTATTAAGTTTATGAAAAATTTTAGGTTGAATTTGAAGATAGAAAATGTGTGTATGTGTGTACAAAACGTTTAAATGTCCCATCTAATAAAGTTTTTATAATAAAAGTAAAGGTGAAATGAGAAAATGTAATTGCTCTGTAAGAGTGAAGTATTATTACAGAAGTCCAGGATAGAGACATTATTAAATTAGACTTCTGAAGGACAGCAATGTAGCATTCAAGCATTGAGTGAATGTTTGGCATTTCATGACACACAAAAGTTATGTATTTTAGTGAGAATAATAGATCTGTGATGTAGATATAAAACTGTTACAGAAACCAAGAATACCTCTTCCTCATGAAGTACCCTAAGGCTTTTGACACTTCTCTCCTTATGGTTTTTTCACTCTACTTTACATAAATTTATCAAATTAAGGAAAAAAACTGAATTAATGTTGCCAATAATATAATTTTTCTATTCACCATCCAATGTCTGATATTTAGGTAGTTCTTATGATAGTGAAACAGTATCCATGATAATCAACTATATTTTGGCTTCTACAAGAGAATTGAAATTTGTTTTCTTGTATTCTCAAACAGAAGGAGGAGGACATTGAAAAACTATGTAAAGGGGGCACAAGTATGGCCATTAGACATGGTGGACTTAAGCTCCTTCTCATTTAGAGCTTAACTTTCTTATATAGTTCAGGGGAATAAAGCAAATTGACAGATTGACATTGGCCTTTGGATTGACATTGGCCTTTGGATGAAGAGAGGTTACAATTTTTCATATACTGAACTTTGCTGAACATATAAACTACTGAAAAATTTTCTTTTGTGATGGAGAAATAAGTACCTAATTCAAATATTACTAAGCAAGCTAAAGACATATTTTGCATGTGTATCCTGGTATGATGGGGCAACTCAAAGGAGTCAGTAGAGTCTGCTTTGAGCTCAAACATGTCAAACATGTCACTTAGAAGGATCTCTCTGGGTCAGGATGCTTTCTCTTCATTGACTGCTGCCTCATCTTTAGAATGGATGAGAGCTATCAATGACTTATATGGTTCTTTTTATTTTCAAATTTTGGGGATATAAGAGTGCACTGAGGAAGATATATTCTATAGGCTGAAATAGATGAGTACATCAAATTACTAAAGGTATTTAAATATTTCTATTTTTTACTGAAGTTCTACCTCTTTTCTCCCTCTTCAGGTGACCTTTGTTGACTTTTTTCTATGTTATTTGTTTGTTTGTTTGCTTTTCACAAGCTGTTTTAGGTTTAGGTGTTATTTGCTTTCACTGACCAACACAACTTCCTCTGTCCTTACTACTTCCTCTCTTCTCCTGTTCTCTGGATGGAACACCAACTCTAAGTCTAACAATGAAGACAGAACTAGCAATTCTGTATATGAATTCATTTCACTTAGGTTTCAGTCAAAGTTTCTTGGCCATGAAAAATTCCTCGTGAATAAAAATGTGTACATTTTTATTCTTAAGTGCTAATAAGGCCCTTGCCACTCTAAAAGGAACTACTTAAAAATCCTCTTAAGTGACATTTCAGAGGACTAAATTCTACTTTAAAAAGTGAATGAGTGAAGTTTAAAATTGTAGGAGGCAGGAGATGAGGGGCTATGTAACATAATGAGTATGGTTTACAGTGAGCCATTCTTTTTTCACCACCACCATCTACCATACACATAATACGTGTGTTCCTTGTGAGTAGTTCAGTTTCTTTGAGCTTTTGTTCAGTTCATGCATACATATCATTATTCCTCTTTCACTGACTTAGCATTAGATTGTATTTCAGTTGCTTTTATATATTCTATTTTTTACTTGCATTTGGAAAGGTGGTATTATCACCCCCATTTTAGTGACAGAAATACGAAGTTCAAATATAATAATAGGTGGCAAAGCTGTATTTTAAGCTGAAATATGTAAGATTTTCATCTTTTCTAAAATTGTGGTTTAACGACTTTTGAAACAAGACTAATAACCTAACCTTGCTTTTCTCATTTGTAAAAATGGAGACATTAGTCCCTAACTTGAAGTGTAGAAAGAAATGATGCAAGGGAAAGAGTAGGTTGAAGGTAAGAGTTTATTAGCTTAGTAATTAGAGCCCCTGCCTTCAAGGTGCAATGTAGCATTTCTGAGATTTTATTTCACATTAACAGTAAGGAATTAAGCAAACTGTCCTTCCATTTTACACATGGAGAAATTGAGTCACACAAAAATTAAGTGAATTAACTGAAGTCCAATGATGGCAGAGCTAGTACTGAATATAAATCTTCTAAATCCTAATCCAGACTTTTCCTATCACTAAATTGCCTTAAATTCTACATCAGATAGGGCCAAGTAAAGGTGGCAATAAAGAGAAACAGTACTTGGTGGAAACTCCATGAGTACTGTAGACAAATATGCCTTCAATTATACCCTCGCCATTATTGTACATGTAACTGGTAAGTCACCTTATTTATCTGAGCTTTAGTTTCTTGTATATTAAATGAACAAAACAAAGAGTTCTTGTAGCATTCTTATAAGAATTGGAGTAAACAACATATGTGAAATATTCAACTGTACCTGATATCTAGTTGGAAATTAATGAAGGAGAATTGTGATCAACATATGTGGTGAATGTTTAAATTTAAAAAGAAAATGTGTTATAGTGAAAAACACATTGACATTATTCCTCTTCAAAATATTCCCCATGACTTCAAACGCACTTATCCCATCATTCTTGCCACTTTCTGAAACAGTTCTGGAAATACGCTTTTGGCTTTTGTGAGTGTCTTTACAAAGTGTGATGGTGAATGCTGCTGCTGAGTGCCACTCAATAGAAATGGAGGCTTCTCAAAGGATTATGGCATATCTTGATGCACCTTATTGGGGGGATCCAGAACTGTGTGACTTTTAGGTCTTCCTGAAAGTCACAGTGACTATGAAAGGTAAACATTTTAAATCAACTCAGGGCATTGAGGCAGCCACAACAGTAGAGCTAAAGACACTCCTGAAAGAGGTCTTCCAGAACACTTCAGAAAACAAAATGATGTCAACAATGATGAGTTAAAGTGAGGGGAAGTATTTTGAGGGGATTAATAACTATATATCTTTTACTATAATACCTTTTTATTTTAAGCAGTCACTGTAGATATAGACTATACTTTTAAGTGAAATAAACCAGACACACATGTTTAAATATCACACTTTCTCTTGTGTGAAAAACCAAAAGCACAAATGAGGACCAAAATGGATGACAGATATTGGGAAGTAGGAAGAAAATATTCAAGTGGAAAGAGGAACAAGGGAGAGGGGAAGGGGAAGGGAAGGAAGGGAAAAAAAGAATTCAGATGTGTTATGTACATGTACCAATTTCCATGATGAATGTAATTGTTACATACTGCATACGTGTACTAATGAAATTTTTTAAAATTATAATTTATAATTATGTATATTATGTATTTATACTCAACCTTCATTCAATGAATAACATAATGCATAATGCATTCAGTGAATAACATAATAGATCAGGTTTTTCCCTGGACTGTGAGTCCACAGAGATGACAAAAACATGTACTTGCTGTTAGAATACTACCACTACCAACTCTCAGCAGTTCTGTGTCACATGAGATAACGTGACTTTACTGGTTTTCACTAGTTTTTTATTTCACTTAGTTGATTGAGTTTTCTCCCTGCAGATGTGAAAACCAGAACTACTTTGCTGAAGTGCATACAGAGAGGCTAAGCTGAGCCTCATTGTGACTCCATGCCTCCCTCTCTGCGACATGCAGACAAAGCCTGGGGCTGAGTGAGGGTGCTGGGTTCACCAAGGTGATTTCCTGACCTCCCAAATTATCACTGTGTTAACGATGTCTTACATATGTACAATGATTTTAGCTTTTAAAAACTCTCGTAGAACATTTTATTAGAGCCACATCACATAAACATTTCATGATATTTTATTTCAGAGTCAGAATATAACTGTCAGGCATAACCACTTTTTTCAGAAGACAATGAAAAATGAAGGAAAGAAATTCATGTTCACTTTTCTTCCTGAATAGTTGTAAAGCAAGTGGTTGAATTCATTCTAAAATTCCTTATGAATATTCAGTATAAAATCTTTATGCATCTCATGGTTCCCAGCTATTAAATACAACCATACTGATGAATAGAATAATTGGATTAAAAATATGCCCTCGTTGCAGCTTACCTCAAGCCCAACCCAAACTGAAGCAATGTGTCACCTCGGAAAAGACTTGTAGCCAAGGCAAAAAGGCTTAAAATCAAGAAGTCATTTATTCATTCACTCTGTAATTGGTTTCGGAGTCTTTGCATTGTGCCACAGAATGATAATCTATTGGGCAGAAACATACATTGTGGAGAGCAGGGTCTCATGAGAGACAAAAATAGAAACATATTTTCAAGACACATGAAATTGCAACTTTGATAATTGCTATGATCTCTGCAAGGTTCTATAAAGTTCTTTACAGGGGAGATTTGATGTAACCCCCCCAAAGTCAGGAAATAATTTCAGGGGTACTGATGTTTGACTTCAAATCAGACTAAAAGTTGAAGTTACCTAGCCCAAAATAGAAAGAATAAAAGAGAGGTCAGAATGGCTGTGAGAGAAAACAAGGAGACGTGGCACAAAGTCTGGGGGTAGCAGGAGGTATCAGAAAACATAACACTTTATAGATTGTGGTTTTTTATTATACATTCTCTAAAGGCAATGGGAAAACTATGAAAAACTTGTTATAAGTCAACGGCTTGTTTCTTTGTTTCTTGTTGGTTGAGGGTCTGAGGTGATGCGATTAAGTTCGTATTTCGAAAAGATTAGTCTGCATACAATAAAGAGAATTGTTTGACGGGGAAGAATAGACAAAAGATGATAGTGACTGAAACAATGGTGGTGGGAAGACAAACACTAATGAAAAGCTCTCAGGTTCATAGGCTTATAAACTCAACATATACATTTCTCTAACTGAAGGAAATGTCGATTTTAAAAGTCATCTTTTGTGATGCCAACAAAAAAAGTCCCATTCACTCTATAACATACAGCAGATGATTGCAGGAAAGAGATACAATGACAGGACTGAATATCCCAAATCTGTCCTTTAATTTTTAAAATTCAGAAGCTTATAGCCACTGCAGAAGTTTAATGGAATCATTACCAGGGGATAAAGAAATGTCATCCCTTTTCCCTCCCCTGATTTCACTTGGACATACGCCATTGTTTTTACAAAAAGTGGCTTAGAGCCATGTGAGGTTCCAAGGGAAATTGGCCTTTCAGAGGGGCATAAGAATAGATAATGCATATTGCCACCGTAAAATCTCTAATGAATATTAAGGGTGGCTTTCATTTGTGGTGATGGAAATGAACTCATAAATTCTCTCTGTAGGATGGGGGATGTTTTTTCTTCCCTGTGGAGAGTTTTAATGGATTTGTGGCATTTTGAACGATTTGGCAAGAAATCAGAGATACCTGTGCAGTCACCCACAAAGGGCACTTAGTTTCTTGCATATGATAGTCAACCACGACTGAATATTTTCTGTGAGAACCCAGAATGATTGATGCAACCCACCGTAAGTCATGACAAGATGTCAACTGAAAAACTGGAAAAAGAAGTGGTTAAAGACACCACAGCTTTAAAAACAAATTTGACTTTTAGAGAAGGGTTATTTCCTTTTAGAAAAAAATGTTAACCTGCCACCTGCAAGAAATTTAGATCAGTTCTTTGTGGCAAGGGCCATCATATTTTGAGGCCACAGAGAGCTCCTACTGCTCTCAGTATGGAGTAGATTAAACTGTTCCCACACAGTGATAAATATATCACAAAAAGCTATAACAGGAATACAGTAGTTGTAGCAGTTAATGGTACAACTTCCAGTTAAAACAATATTTTTTGGGCTTCTTTGGCCGGTTCTAATTTTCTGTGTGCTTTTTTTATGTTAATTTTTCACATTTGCAGAATCAATAACTTTCAAAGCTTTAAAGGATTGAAAAGGAAAATTGAAGGCAAGAATTCTACGGAGCTTTGTTGGCTATGTGGGATTGGATTAACAGAGCAATTTCTGAAAAGCGAAAGAATAATCTATCAAACCACCAGACGACGATTTAGACTAAAATTATTTTGTACATTTGGAAGGAAAATGAAGAAATAACCCAAAGCAGCAATGCCCCCAAATTCACCCATATGAAGCAGCAATCACCCAAAATGCATTCATCCATTTTACTATGGTATGTGGAGGACAACCTTTTTTCAGAGAAAGCAACTCTTTAATGTTTTTTTTTAATGCTGAAATTTCAGATATTAGAAATAAAAAGGAATTCTGGGTAATTCTGGTTCAGTTGAAGGAGTATATTCATTTGTAAAATGAATCTATGACCTTTTCTGTGATTCCTTATGGCATGAGTAAGATCTTCCAAAGGAAGTTAACCTAAATATCCAACATTTATTCGCACAAAGGAATTACTATCACTGAATGGCGGAGCTTGCTTTAGTAGAGAAATCCTTTTGAGTGTAGACTTGGGTCCCAACTGTGCTTTCTTTGAGTGGGGAACTTTTTCATTTGTGATGATTCTGGGCTGGAGAAGCCAAATGATGTGGTTACGGTTCCTTTAGCTTTAAAACAAACAAATACTACTATTTGATAAGCAAGATCTCTTCCATGGATAAATAGCATGAATCAACTTTGTGAAGGAGTGAACAGAATTTGTGGGTTATATTAATCCAGCATCTCTAGGGAAAGACCCATTTCCTAAGAAAATATGGCAGAATGGTGAGCATCCAATTTTAAAATAATTAAACAAGAAGAAGTGTAGTCTTTGTGTCACGGCCATTACACACATATTAGAACTCAATGTCTTGTAGGTATCAAAGGTTGGTATATGAGGAGGACTTAGGGGACTTGTTCTACCTGAGTACCTGAGGCCTTTATAAGCTTGACAGTTTGAAGAAGAGAAATGACATTGGGAGATAGAACCACTGAACATAAATTAATTGTAAATAAAATAATCTCTGTTTCACATTTTTACTAGAACATTATATTTTAAAGCTGTATTTTTCACCATGTGTTTCAATGCATCAGTCACCTAAGGCATTAACGCTTGCCTGTTCCAGACATACTAAATCATAATTTCTGGGAGAGCCATTCTTTCACTAGCTCCTTAATTGATCTTTTTATGTTCATCAAAGTTTGAAAATAAACACTGAATAAAGGAAAACAATTCATTATCCCTAGAGTTTTCAATTTCTTCTTTACCGATCTAAGAAATCTTTTTGAGAATATTTCATTTTTTCAGATCATTAAATCTAAAAGACACAAACACTTTGTAAAGTAATTAAATTTTCCAAAGGAGTCTTTCAGGATTGAAGATGCTTCGTAAGGTCAAATCAGTTTCATAGCTGAGCTGGGATTTCTGAATTCCATTCTTATGTATCACTGTAGGGACCTCGTCCTGAGAATGCAGAAAAGGAGAAGGACACAAGGGACGCACTGGGTGAGCCTAGGTCATCCTTGGTACTGGAGGTCTTTATGATCAGCAGAAGAAGTGTACAGAGTCTCCAATGATGCAGCTGACAAATCCCCAGAGTTTGGGCAGTTTTGGGCTTTCCAACAGACTTGGTTAAAAATCCCATCAATGAGTGTGTGGGACTTTTTATAAATCATGGAGTAGAAAAATCCCCAAATAAAGGGTATAACAAACCACCGGGCCACTTACCACACATTTTCTTTCCAGATTTTACAAAATGTTTTGAAATTAAAGAAGCTTTTGTAATTGGAATTGTTATTTTCTTTGGTATCTGTGTAAATCAAACTTGATTATTTTACATAAATAATTACTTTGATTTTTTCCCCTTCAAGTTTCATATCAATACTAGAGCAGAAAACCATTCACCTGACTCCTTTGTGCCACTTCTTCCAACTTACTGATACTCCCTTATTTTCTCTGCTGCCATTTTCCATCTTTGCTTCTGACAACTCCCTCCTGGGATGGGTGTTTTAGTGAATTCCTTTCCCGTGGCTCTAGGGGCCATGAAACTCAATACCACTTCTGTACTACTTAAGGCCCCTAACACAGCATCCCACCAAATCACTGAAGAACAAATGTCATCCATTCTAACAGAAGGTCAAAAAAAATGCCCAGTTTGCTAATTATTAAGCCCACTTACCATAGTAAAAGTTTCTAGTATTGTTTGACCGTGATCTCTAAATCATAATATATTGAATCTTGCTAACTGTTCTGAAAGAAATCTTTAGGTGGTGGTGGGGTGTGTGTGTGTGTGTGTGTGTGTGTGTGTGTGTGTATGTGTGTGTGTGTTCCTTGTATTGAATCATACTAACATAGTTTAAAAAGAAATACGCAAAGAGGGAAAGATTTTATTTAATTTGCCATGAATAACCTCTCTCTGACTTTATTTAAAAACACAGCAATTTTTAAGTGGCATTATATGCTGGTAGCCATATGATGCAAGAGATATTTTTTTAAAGTTCCTTTAAACGTCAAAATACATTGTGGTACATGAAAATCACAGGGGTTAATGAAAAAAAAAAAACCCTAATGATTTTGAAATATTTGTGCCACAAATATTTTTGTTAATTTTTTTTTTAAATTGAATACTTAGCTTCTGTGATTTGCTTTTTCCTGACAATCTTGCAACCTTAGGATATTCTTATTCAACACAGTAAATGTGATGCCTATACTCATTATACATCCATTCAGCTGAGATGAAAGTGGAGAGGAGTCTCCCTTGATTAAAACACAACTGAATTTGAATTAAACCAAAGGAACTACAGTGTAAGTGTGGTTGCTGTCAATAGCTTGTTCTTTGTATCTGGGGAAATTATTAGGGAAGTAAGATTATGTTCTTAACAGTAACAAAAATAGGACTAACTAGAAAATCATTCTATATAGATGTAATATGAAATGAAGTAACTACAATATGTCCCTGTTCATTTCCATTTTAACAGGAAATGATGACTGCCATCTCTTTGTCACGGAGAGGCAGTACATTGGTTGGCCTTTGGAATTAAACATCAAATAATCAGCAAATATTTATTAAACTCTCAGTGTCTGCCAAGTATTTTTGCATTTAGTGTGGCTAACCCTGAATTACTGTAATGCTTAGACGTTTATGTCGTATGGTGTACAGGAAAGACTTTAACAAAAGGAATCCTGAGCTTAAATTTGGAATCCATGGTCTACATAGTCATATAACTCTTTTATCCCTAGTTACTTCTTCTGTGTAGCAGAAAAAACATACCCTTTCACTAAGACTTTTTATTAGGATGTTAAGATGCCTCAGTTTCCTCTGTGCTTCTATAACAAAATAGCTAAGAATGGACAATTTACAAAGA
>PVJO010011799.1:0-58356 GCA_004026905.1 Hystrix cristata
CCACCAACCTCTCCAATTACATCACTTCTTTGTTTCCTCCAATCTCAGGGAATTCCTTTTTCTGGACGCTGGATAAAAGAATGGGCTAGGGAAAAGGTTAGCGCAAATACATGATCTGCTTAATTATGCCTCCCAAACATTTTATCTATGCTAGTTCCCTCTGAATTCTAAGAGGATACAAGGCTGCAAATTCATCTCTTTTCTCTGGATTCTGCAGTCACATACTGATCTTAATTCAATTGAATACTGAATGGCATGGTTGGAGAGGAGAGGAAAAAAGGAAAATATTGAATAATATATCAAACTATTATCCTACCAATATGTCTTGTATTACTCAACTCATGCTTCCACAACAAAGTACGGTTGGTTGGGTGACTTAAAATAAACCAGAAATTTATCTCATAGCTCTGGAGGCTAGAAAGTCCAGGATTAAGATCCAGCAGGATTAAGTTTCTGGCAGCAGTGATGGTGGTGATGGCGAGGAATCTTCCTGATTTAACAACAGTCACCTTCTCCTTTTGTCCTCACGTGATAGAAAAATAGAAGCATCTGGGGTCTTTCCTTGGTAAGGACATCGATTCTTTACCATTATGACCTCAAACACTTCTGTATAAGACCTACCTCCACACCGTCATGTGAGGCATTAGAGTTTCCACTTATTCATGGGGGAGAAATTCAATCCATAGAAATATCTAGTAGGAATCTCAAGGTTAAACATCTATAGAACAGATTACCTGATTTTCCCCAGTTTCTTTATTCTCATCCACAAAACTTCTTTTTTTCTTCTCAAATTGAGTCATGAGCACAATTATCTAGTCAATTGCCTAAGCATAAAATGTGGAACCATTTATTCTTGAGTCTGTAATATTATACCCACAAGCATGACTTGTTGCTTCTACCTCCATAAAATTTCTTGAATTCAGTCCCTTGTCCATTTTTATACTTAATACCTTTGTGCGTGGCACTGCCTGAACTGGCAGCCTCTTTGATGATGCCCCTTCCTCCAGTGTTGCCGCCTTATAACCCATGCCCCACAGCCAGGATGATTTCGTCAACATATCAATCACATCGTTACATGAACCTGAATAAAACTTTTCAGTGAATTTCAATGAACTTAAAATATAATCCTCACTTTGGCCTGCAAGAGTCTCGTAAAATCATTGGATACGGTAGGGCAGCTATTGCTGTACTATTACAGAATTTTAAATTATAGAAGAAATACCCTAGATCTGCTTTGTGAGAATGGGAAATTTAGAAGCAGAAGAGAAGGCAGATAAAAGATTTGGCTGGTGACCAAGGAGATAGAGTCTACTGATGTGATGTAGAGAAGTCACAGAGGTTGAATGCAGTAGATGTTGAGAGGAAGGAATACGTTGATGAGCATTTATGAAATATAGAAACAAAGAAGCCAAGACTGC
The DNA here is from genome assembly GCA_004026905.1 of Hystrix cristata. Classification (NCBI taxonomy): domain Eukaryota; kingdom Metazoa; phylum Chordata; class Mammalia; order Rodentia; family Hystricidae; genus Hystrix; species Hystrix cristata. The sequence goes on from PVJO010011799.1 coordinate 1,419, forward strand.
TGCTATGAAGGTGGAGGCAGATAATAAGGAAGTCACTCTAGTCTTTGAATGGACACAATGTCACCACTCAGAAAGAAATGTGGGAGGAAGGGAGAGTTGTGGAGGAGTCAAGCTCCTTTTGACTTGGGCCTCTCGAAATTTATGGAAAATCAAAATGATTCATGTTCATTTAATTGTTAGTTATACATTTCTAGAACCTGAGATAAAAAGATTTGGGAAGTGAGAGAGGGGTCCAGAGGGCGGAGGATAGAATCTGTGATTGCACAAGATTCCGGGGTGTGTGGGAGGAAGCAGAGCCCATGAAAAAGATCGAGAAATAGGTAGAACAGTGAGTAGAAATCTAGTCTATCAGATAGCGAGGGCGTGGGTAGAAGATGATGGCAAATGTTGCAAAACAACTAAAATAGATAGGAACTCAAAATTCTTCTTTAGATTTGTAGCCAGGTAATGGTAAGGTATTTTGAGAGAAATTTGGATGAAACTATAGTGACAGGAACTGGACTGCAGTCGTTTGAGGAATGAATGAGTGTTGTTTTTATGTTTAAGTTGCTTGGGTGAAAGAGAAAAGAGAAAGCTTGGCGGTCAGCTCATGAGGCATACAATCGACGCAAATTGTATTTTTCGTTTGTTTTGTTTTCCAGTTGGAAGGGAAGGAGCCAGTGATTCTGGAGACACCTAAAATCAAGGCAAGCAAATTAACTAACAACTATAAAGTAAGACGGGGAAGGGATAATAAAGGGTAGGTTGAGTCCCATGGCACAGAAGAAGGAAATTTAAGCAATGTTTCTCTTCAACTTGTCTTTTTCTTGTTGCTGGTCACTTGAAAGGAATAGAGTTGTGTATTTTATTGCTTGTTGAATAAAGCCTTGTGTTTCCTATGAAGTTAGAAAGTAATGATGTGTATCGCGTTTTTATCTCCACAGTGCCCAAGTTCATCTTACTTTTCCCTTTTATGTGGCTTGCACTAATTGCTTTCCCCATTAATGGGTGTTCCTGGAGAGATAAAACTTGAGCAGACCCCACAGTGGCGTTATATCCCCCCGAGCCTACTTCCTATACAAACAGGAGTCTATATGACCGTCCTAAGTTAAATTATGAAGGCTTCAAAATAGCCATGTCTGTGCTGTCCACTGCCCGAATCCTAATCACTCCACCTACAGCATATTTTGCAATTTTAAATTAGATTTCTGATACAACTTTTTTCTTCCATGATTCAGCTTCTTTTTGTTTGACAACTTAGGCTCTTTTTAGGAGCAATTGAAAAACTCACCTAATTAAAATTTACAGATCATAAAGTTTAATTCGGTGGTAAGGCTAATTTTCCTCTCAGCTATTGAATGTCAGAGACTGCCCGCCCCTTCAGGGGGAGTGAAGGCAAGAGCACCCTCAGCCCTTTCTTTGTTAATATAAATGTTCGCTACCCACAATACTCAGTTGAAAGTCCCAGAAAACATCCTTGATATGGGTTGAAACTGGACCACATTAGATAGCGAAGGTTCTGTTCTCAATAAGTGAAACTATTAAAAAAGAAAGTGTTGCTCGTAATGTTTCAAGAAATAACTGGATGAGTCTCACAAATAGTTCGGTGCTTAGAGGTTTGACTGGCTGACAGTGTTCTGGTGATCTGAAGAGTTGAGTGCACTTTTGCTTTGGCCAAAGGGAAAATGTTACCAGCAGGAATACTTCAGCATATATAGCTAACATTGTGAAGCTTCATCTTCTTTGTTTTGCGAATGTCATACAATCGTGCAAGCAGACAATACACTTCTAATTCTTCCTCAACAAAACTTGGACACACTAAGTAATTTTTTAAAGAGCTGCAGGTAATTTTTTTCTAGAGGTGGAAATAGTTTATAAGTTGCATGGCCCATCGTACTGTGCAGGAGACGTGGGCTTTGGCCGTGCTGTGGGAAGCTCTGGGAATCTCCAAGTCTTCTTTCTCCTTTCTCTTTGTACATTACTTGAAGTTATATTGTGTATAGCTTTTTTTGCTTCATTTTCCTATTTGTACAATTTGACTTGCTTTTCTGTAAAATAGCAATAATAATGACATATAGTTCACAGGGCATCTTGAGAATAAAATTAATTTGCTTATCATAATTAGAATGTGCCTGATATAGACTGAATATGTATTAGTTATTATTATATATTATTCACTTATCAGTGTATCAGCACAGATCAGGTTCAGGGTGCTGAGCTGACAGGGATGTTCATTTCTTTCATTCAAGTAATATTGTTGAATAAATATCATTGCTTCTTTTTCATAGTATCATTAGTACTTAAAATGAGTTGAGTGTTGGTCCAGGTGCTGGGGCAAAAGTGGTGAATAAAGTAGTGTGTGCCATCACGAATCTTATAGTATAAGGGAAACAAGATACAAAAAAGCAAATGAATATACAGTATAACATCAGGAAATACGACTTGGAAAGAAAACTTGTATTGACACAATGTTGAGTGAGACTCTGTATAAAACAAAGACACTTGCGGGTTTGAAATTGAACAGTGGAGCAGTTTTGAGTGATGACAACATCAAGTGGAGACGTGGATGTTGGTGGATAAAATGGTGTAGGCGAGGGTCACTGTGTTGTCGAAGGCCAAGAAACCATGAAAGTGCGAGTCGGATGGCTCCACTCTGCACATCCTGAGTGAGCACTGGCCTGTACTCTGGGGAATCCTGGACTAGAATCTTCTGGAATCACACAGAGCACAGATGTTACAAGAAAATACAAGATGAGTGTTGATTCGGATTAGAAAGTCGTAATGGAAAAAATATTTGGCTTGTTTTATTTATTTTTATTAATGCATGCTTGCAATGTATTATATTTATGTTCATCTTTGGGGATTGGTATGTAGATGTAGCGTATCTTGATTATTTTTGATAGCATTATTCCTCTCTTTTCCCTCCCCCATACCCTTCAGCATCTCTAACAAGTCAGCCTTTTTGTTTCCTGCCATCTCTTCTTTTTTACCTTTTATATTTATGTTTTAGGTTTTTCATATAAGAGAAACCATACAATATTTAATTTTCCATATTGGACTTATTTCACTTAACATTATGGTCCCATCCACTTTGCATATGGTGTGATTTCATTCTTCTTTATGGCTGAATAATACTCCCTTGTGTATTCATACCACATTTTGTTTGTGTATTCATACGTTCATGGGCCTCTGGGGTGTTTCAAGAGCTTAGCTATTGTGAGTGCCACTGCTATAAACAAAGATACGCATGTATCACTAGAGTATGATATTTTTAACTCTTTCAGGAATAACTCCAGTAGGGATATGGCTGGGTCAAATGAACTCTTTTCTCAGAGTTCTGTAGTTTTCATTGTAGAAGTCTCTAACCTCCATCATTAGTTTGGTTCCCAGGTATTCAACTTTTTTTTAAGCTATCATAAATGAAATTGTTTCCCTGATTTATTTCTTAGTAGGTTCATCATTGGTTTACAGAAATGCTATTGATGTTTGTGTTTAGATTTTGTATCCTGCGACTTTGCTGAATTTGACTGATGGAGTTTGGGGGTTGTTTTAGTTACTTTTCTCTCGTTGTTGGGACAGAATACTCGACACCCAAAGTTAGGGGAAGAAAGGTTTATTAGCTCACAGTCTGCAGAGGTTTCAGTCTATAGTCCGCTGGATCCGAGGCGGCGGGGCTGGTGTGGCGGACTCGCAGCCGGCCCGACAAAGTAAAGTGAGGAAAATGCAAGGAATGTATGCAAATCAGCAATGCAAACAAGCAGCTAATTAGCCTCTTCCTATATCTTTATCTAGGCTACCTGCCCCCAGGGCAGCCCACACTCTAGATCCAGCTATTTCTCACCACATGAGGTTTTGGGGGGACATCTAGACACAAACCATAACAGGGGTCTTCTATATGTAGGATCATACTGTCTGCTAATAGGGATAATTTGACTTCTTTTCTATTCATGTCCCCCTTTCTTTTCTTCTTTTGCTTGTTTGTTCTGGCTAAAGTTTTGAATACTATATTGAACAGGAGTGGTACAGGTCGACATTCTCATTCTTGATTTTAGAGGCAATGCCTCCAGTTTTTCCCCTTTCCATATGATGTGGGCTGTGAGTTTGTCACATGGCTTTTATCATTTTAAGGTAAGGTCTTCCTATACTTATTTTCATGAGAGTTTTGGTCATGAAGGGATGTTCAATTTTGTCAAAGGCTTTCTCTGCATCTATTGAGATGATCCTGTGAGTTTTGACCATGATTCTATTTAAGTGGTATATTTAGTGTGTTGATTTACTTATGTTAAACCATCCTTCATATCTCCTGGATACTTGGCTATTTGGTTATGGTTAATGATATGTTGAATTTTATTTGCAAGATTCTTGTTGAGGATTTTTGCATCTATGTTCATCAAGGACATTGGCCTGTAGTTTTCTTTCTTCTAAGTCTGTCATGACTTGTAGCTAGATGTCCCTCCCAAAGTCTTGTGTGGTCATAGGTGGGGCTTTTTGGAGGTGGCTGGATCTAGGGCATGTGACACTGAGATCAAGGATCCAATGCTAGGATTAATGGTGTGAGTGCTACCACCCCTTAGGTAAAATGTAAGGGGCAGAAAGAGGGTTGCTGTTTGTCGCTGGCTGCTTCCTGCCTTCTACCTGCCGTGGACTATTTCTCCTCAATATGTCTCTCTGCTATGCCACCTGTCTTGGGGCCAGCTGACTATGGACTGAAACCTCTATAAACTATGGGCCAAATAAACCTTTCTTCCTTCAACTTTGGGTCTTTATCCAGTTTGGGTGTCAGGGTAATGCTGGCTTTGTGGAGTGAGTTTGGAAGCATCTCCTCCTTTTAAATTATATGGGAGGGTTTGAGGAGTTTTGACATTAGTTCTACTTTACAGTTCTGATAAAATTCTGTGGAGGAACCATCTCATCCTGGGCTTTTCTTAATTGGTAGAATTTTTATTACTACATCAAGTTTATTGCTTGTTATTTATTGCTGCTTCAGTTTTTTTTTAAAAAAAATGTTTTCTAGGTCCAATTTTGGTAAGTCACATGTATCTGGGAATTTATCCATTTATGCTGGATTCTCCAATTTATTAGAATATAAGTTTTCAAAATAGTTTCTAATAATCCTCTGAGTTTCTGTGGTGTCTGTTGTAGTTTCTTCTTTTTATGTCTAATTATATTAATACCAAATTTCTTTTGGTAAATTTGGCTAAGGGTTGCTCAATCTTGTTTATTTTTTCAAAGGATCAATTCTTTGATGCATTGATTTTACTGTTTCCTTGATTTCCACTCTGATCTTCGTATTTTCTTTCCTTGTACTAGTTTTTGGTTTGGATTGCTCTTTTTTGTACTAATTATTTTTGAAATGCACATTAGGTTATTTATTTGGGATCACTTTGTTTTTACTAATGGAGGCATTCACAGCTGTAAACTTCACTCTTAGAAGTGTTTTCATTGTGTTCCACAGATTCTGATGTTATATTAACATTGTCATTTGATTCCAGAAATTTAAAAAATTTCTCCCATGATTTCTTCTGTGATCCACTGATCACACAAGAGTGTATTATCCAATTTCCTGTGTTTTTGTAGTTTTTGTGATTTCTTTTGATGTTGACTTCTAGTTTCATTCTATTGATGTGATAGGATTCAAGAGACTATTTCAATTTTTTGAATTTTTCAGACAGGCTTTATGACCTAAAATGTAGTCTATTTGGGGGAGTGTTCTGTGGGCTGCTGAAAAGCATATGTATTTTGTTGTTGTTGAATGCATTGCTCTGTAGATATCTAACAGAGCGATTTGTTGTTTGCATTACTTTAACTCTGTTATTTATTGATTGGGTTTTTTGTTTTTTTTTTTTTGGTCTGGTTGAACTATTTGTTAAAGTGAAGTAGTGAAGCCTTCACTATGATTGCATCAATATCTACCTATCTTTTTATGGCAGGGAGCTTTTGTTTTATGAAATTGGGGGCACTGACACTCCATGCATATATATATTTACAATTGTTACCTCTTTGTGGTAAATTATTCCCTTTACCAATATGCAGTAATCTTATTTGTCTCTTCTGACCAGTTTTGGTTTGAATTCAACTTTGTTGGAAACTAGAAAAGGTACTCCTGTTCCTCTTAGGCTCTGGCTGGGTGAACTACTGCTTTCCTTCCTCTCACTGTGAGTTTTAGCATGCTGTTTTGGGTGAGATGTGTAGCTAATAGGCAATATATAGTTTTTAAAATCCAAACTGGCAGTTTCCATCTTTTGATTGGAGAGTTAAAACATTGAGATTGAGTGTTATTGTTGAAAGGTATGTACTGATTCCTGTCATTACCTTATTTTTATGGTGCCTGTTATGGGTTGTGTCTAGATGTTCCCCCAAAGCCTCATACAGTCATAGGTGGGGGTTTATCAGAGGTGGCTGGATCTAGAGTGTATGATGCCAGGCTTAAGGGTGTGTGCTTACTAAATCAGTCCACTGGTTGGGTTGGCATAGTTCTGAGTATGGATAATGGGAAGGCCCAACCTGGATGTGAGTGCTACCCACCTTAAGGGTGAGTAGCCTGGATAAAATATAAAGGACAGAAAGAAGGCTGCTGCTGCTGCTTGCTGCTTGCTTCCTCACTATTTTGCTGCTTTGCTGCCTTCTGCCCTCCATGAACCGTTTCTCCTCTGTGATGCCCTTGTGTCAGGCCACCCTGGCTTGGAGCCAGCCTACTGTGAACTGGAACCTCTACAAACTGTGAACTAAACTACCCTTTATTCTTTTAACTTTGGGTGTCCAGTATTTTGTCTCAGTAACAAGAAAAGTAACTAAGGCAGTGCTTGATTCCTTTTCTGTTTTACTTTTGTTTAACTATTCTCCAGTGAGAATTATTTTTGTCTTTGGGATCTTAGGTGTTGTTGACTTCCTTGTCTCTGTTTAGGAGTCTTTGGAATATTTTCTGCAATCTTAGTTTGGAGGCTATAAATTTCTGTTGTTTGTATTTTTAATGGAAGGTCTTTATTTCTCCATCAATTTTAAAGAATAATTTTGCAAGAGATAGCAATCTAGTTGGCAATAATATTTTCTTTAGGGCTTGAAAAGCTTCACTCAAGACTCTGCTGGCCTTTAAGGTTTGTGTTGAGAAATCTGCTCTTATTTTTATGGGTTTGCTTGTATAGGGTATTTGGTGCCTTTTTCTCATAACCTTAGTGCTTTCTCTGTTCTAAATTTCTGAGATTTTGACTATGATGTGTCATAGAGAAATTATTTTGTGGCTATGTCTATTTGGGGTTCTAAATGCCTCATATACCTGGGTATCTTTCGTTCCCTACATTCGAGAAGCCTTCTGCAAAACTTCGGTGAATAAATTTTTGATACTATCCATTTCCACCTCTGCCCCTCCCTCAAAACCTGTGATTCTTAAGGTTGTTCTTTTAGCGTCATCTAGGAGCACTTGATTCATTTTTGATTGTCTCTTTGTTATTTTTTCAGTATTACTGAGTAAATGTTCTGCTATGTCAACCTGTCTTTAAGTCTTGATATTCCATCTTCTGATTTTCAGCTGAGTTTTTCATTTCTAGAATTTCTACTTGATTTCTTTTCCTATCCCTTAATTCTTGATCACAGTGGTCTTTCATAACCGGTGTTGTCTTCCTGAATTCATTCAGCTGTTTATTTGCATCTTCTTTATGTTTGCTGATTACCTTAGTGATCAATTCTTTCAGCTACTTGGTTACATCTTTAATTTTGTTGATCTTAATTGATGAATTTAGCTGCTTATTGTTTCTTCCGGATCTCCTCAACAAAGTTAACTATTTGTTTATGAGTTTTTGTCTGGAAATTCATCCACTTTAGTGACTATGAAACCTGTTTAGGGGTGCTGTGAGTTTTGGGAGGTATTTTGTTACACTGCTTTTTCATGAGTTCTGTGTTTTGTGTTGAAGGATTTAGATGCATTGTGACAGGAAGATGAGCCCTGTGATAGGGCAAATGTCTTTAGTAGATGGAATTTTCCCTGTGATTTGCTCTTGGCAGGGTGAAAGAATTCAGTATGCCAATATTTACAGTATTTTGTCTATGCAAAGTACTAGGATTTATCTTAGTAGTGCACTGTAGGAAAAGAGAACTTTCTGGTAATATCAACATACAAAAAAAGCCAATCGTATATCAACATATAATATCAAACTTGTTTAAACAATTTTCAACTCTTTTACGAGCTCAGCAAGATGAGAAAATAGTAATAATTAAAATAGACAAGAAATTAGAAGAAGGAATAAAAAAGGAAAATGGAAAAAAGAAAGAAAAATCAGAGAAACCAAAGAGAATGAAGGAAGGCAAAAAAATAGATTTTGATGATATCATTTTCATGCCCACAGAAGGGCATGGGAGAAGAGTTTTGAAAGTTTCCATGTGGGAGTCAAAAGAAGAAAGATCACAGAAGGAAACACAAGTTGAGATGCTAACTATATATTATGTAATTGAGATCTTGTTTATAAAGAGCTCTAGTATTTCCCTATCTCAGGGCAAGTTTAGAATATAATACAATAGGTTAGAGAAAATTAAACATTGATGAGATTCAGATTAATACTAATAGGTGTGTTCAGAGGAGCAGAAAAGATATGAAGCAAAAGAACCGATAGAGAAAGAAATTTAAAAATTACAAAAAAGGGGGAGTGCAGAGAGACAGAAGGCATGTGGAGAGAGGTAGAGAAAGCAGGATAAGGAAAGGAACGTAGATGGTGAGGGAAGAGGTAAAGGGGTTCATCTGATTGCTGAACTGACTGCCCAAGACAGTTAAATATCCTTAAGAAGTGGCCTGTGCTGTGGGAGGTCTGACTAAGCAACTCAGAGTGTTATGTTACTGAAGCACAAAACGAATACAAATAGCTGCATACCGATGTACGTATGTGAAGGACCGAGCCTAATTATAGTCACCAAAATAGCAATAGACAAAACAGAAGAGAAAAATGGAAAATATACACATGAAAAAAGAAGTCAACACACACACACACACACACACACACACACACACGCACGCACACAGAAAAATAGAAGAGGAGGAAGATTGTCCTGTTCCGTTGGTTAGGACGAGCATCCCTGAGCAGACTGTCTTTAGAGCAACATGCTCAGGAGCTGCGGGCCTTCTGAGGCACCGAGGAGCAGAGTTGAGGCCACTCTTTTGCTTCGTTCGGCTGCCCGGGAGCGTGTATTTCTCCAGCTCTGGAGCAACCTCCCCATTGCCCTCTGGCCTGCAATCCACTGCTTGTCCCCCTCCCGCGATGCGCATGTAAGCCGTTCTGTGGACCCCTCTCAGGCCGTTTCCCAATCGACCCAGTGCTCAGGCGCGGATGGGGGTGAAGGACCCCGCAGCGTTCACCTCTTCTGTCTCTGCCTCAACCTTTGGAGTCTCTTTCTGGCTCGCAGAAGCTGGACTGTGGCGTCGCAAGCCCGAGCCTGGCCGTCTAGGTCAGCGACCACAATTTCTGGCTCTGCCCCAGTTCTCCAGTTCTCTCTGGCTCCTGATTCCCACAGCGCCCAGTATTAAGGGTCCCCTCCTTCACACAGACACCTCAGTCTCCTGGGTCCCCGAGTTCGCGTGCGGGTGCCCCCTCTTAGTCTAGCTTCCCTTGCTTTTCTGTCTTTCGCCTGTTCGCTATGTTGTTCAGGTTATATCCCGGGTGATTTTGTCACCTCCCCGTGCCCCTGAGCAACCAAGAACCTGGGCGAGTGCCTCAGCGTGACCAGGAATGCTGTCTCCTCTGGATCGCCGTCACAGGACCCTTCAAAGTGACACCTTATAGTGACGGCATTCTCGCACTGGAGGTCTAAGGGTTTTTGTTTTTTAAATAAGAGAATTTGGGTTTTTAAAAGAATATTCTAAAATTATCCTAAAAATATTCTAAAAACAACAGGTAAAAATTAACTTACTTTTTGATGTAAAAAATGCAAGTCGCATAACAAGATCACTAGATGTTGCATGTCAAGCTCATGAGAACTCGGTATATATTTTGGAGGTCCATAAATTGATTTTCTTTAGAAAAATATATCTGATTCAAGTTAATATGATAATGAGTCCCCTGTTCACCATCGGCCTTCAGAGCACTCCTGGCCCGGCAGTTGTCTGATAGCATGATATAAGAAGTATTAGGTCACCCATGCTGGCCTGCTAGGGGTGTCCTCTAGTAAAATCTGAAGCTAGGTAAAAGGAGTGTAGCCTCTAAATTCCCCACATTAGCAGGTCCTTCCATATCCCAGTAAACAGAAATAAATCACTTAAAGGACAAATGCAGTCCCTTTTCTGTTCGTGGCGCTGTGACTGGTGGTGACAAGAGGCACCATGAGCCAGTTCCCTACCTGTAGCATCTGAGGTGTCCATACCAGAAAGAGGAGCATTGGTCTTAGGAAAGAGATCAGAGACTTGCTTTCTCAGTCCATCGCTGTTTTTATCTGTGTCTGAAGAAATAACATATTGGAGAGTTTGATTCATGGAGGGGGAGAATCTACTAAAAGAAAATTAGTGGAAAACTGTAATTAAAAACCATAAATAGAAGGAAAGCTTTTCTTCTCTAAGTTTTATAGATGTTAATAATTTACTTTATTGTGTTTTATTCAATAGAACAGTTTGAATAGTATTATGGTGCCGATTATATTACAATGACATTTTGAGACTAATTTGGTGTTGTTAAAAAAGAAAATGGATTTTTAAATGTAGACATACTGAAGTCTTTAAAAGACAGAACTTGTTTGTTTCAGTTTTTAAGAAACTAAAAAGTTATGGGGTGAGTAACAGTGCTTTGCCCAGGGAATCATATTCAGTAATATCTTGTACAGTTGGTATTGTCAATATCATAATGAATAAAAAAATCCAATAAAAGAAATCATGGCACCACCACTTTCCAGTGCTACTGTAATTAACAAAAAGTTAGCTGGAAACATAATGACTAACTCAACATTTCTTTGTAGAATTGTACTTTTTTTCCCTTAGAAATGGAAGTACCTGCCAATGTGGACTGGGCTCCGTGTTTAGCTTATGTTGTGCTCCAGTATTGCTGGACGGTATTACCACACAGCAGTGATTCAAGACCTTTTTATGTGAACGCTTGCTCAAAAACACACCATCAGTGCTAAAACATTCAAAGGATTGTGTATCTTCCTTCAAATAAGGTGGCTTCTTTTGAAACGACCACGTTGACCTTGTATTGATCATACAAAAACAATCAATGAGTGAAACTTTTGGCATGTCAAAGCAGGACCCCAAACCACATTTGTAATCATTCACTGAGGCAGGAAAAACCAGTCAGTTCTTTTTAAGAATGCTTCTCACCTTATTTTTATTAATCTCAGTTGTTGAATAGATACATATCTTTTTAATATTCAATGTGTTAAGTGGGAAGTATGCATAACACATTTACTTCTACTGCATCTTAGTTACTTTCTTGTTGCTGTGACATGATACCTGCCACCCAATTTAAGGATGAAAGGTTTATTTTGGCTCGCAGTTTGTAAGGTTTCAGTCTGTAGTTGGTCGGCTCCAAGGGAAGGCAGCATGGCAGAGAGAAACAGTCTATGGCGTGGCAGTGGGAAGCGGAGAGAGAGATCAGGGAAGAGGGAGAGAGATACAGCCTTCCAGGCTGCGCCTACCATGACCCACCTCCTCTGAGGACGCTTCACCTTCCAAATCACATTCAGCTGTAAACTCATCAGTGGATAACACCCCATGATCCAGTCACCTCTTAAGAGCCTCACCTCTGCACGTACAATGTTTTAAGGGGACATTTAGATATAAACCATGACATACTACATGATAGATGATATTTAGCAAGAGAAATAGTACTTATGCAATTACTTCAACTGTAAGTTGGAATGGCCACTTTTTTCATGGAACACTTTTTGCTTGAAAGAATAACTGACAGAGTTATTATCACTTAGATGTGAATATTTGATAACTATTTTTATCAAAATAAATCAAATGATTTTTAAAACTAAAAATGAAATATGAGCTTTTAAAAAGTATATAGTGATTTGTGCCAACATTTAGGGTACCATTTTTTTTTTTTTTTGGTACCAGGAATCGAACTCAGGGCCTCATGCTTGCGAGGCAAACATTCTAACCACTGAGCTAAATCCCCAGCCCTAGGGTACCATTTTATAAATCCCGTATTAATTGTTTGGAAAATGTCAGTTTGCTGATCTGTTTAATTCAGCAAACTGATATTTTCCAAGCAATTAATACAGGATTTATAAGATGGTACATGGATGAGTGGTCCACTTAAAATGAAAGTAGGACTAATGTATTTTAACATCTGAGTATAAAAAATTCATTCAAGTTGCACATAACTTTTAAGGAACTTCCATTTGTTGAGTTTTGGTGTATCATTAAGGAAGAATCTCCAGAATGACCTGAAAAGATAATTTTAAAATAGTTTTTCTTTTTCTCACTACATATTTGCATGATTTTCCTTCTGTACTTCACAAGCAACATAGGGCAACAGACTAAATACAGAAGCAAATAAGACAATGCAGCTATCTCCCATTAAGTCAGTCCACTAACCCTTTTGTTGTTTAGAAGAAAATATAGCTTTGGGGGAAAAGTTATTTATGTTGACATATAATGTCTTTATTTTCATTTTAAAATGAATTAATGACCTTTTTTTAAACAGGCCTTTTCTTACTTGGATCCAGCTTTTAGTCCAGTCATCTTAGTTTCTGTGTTTATGATTTAATCTTTTGACTTGTTTTCGACAACTACATTGGCCTGAAAATATGTGGATTTTGCAACTACCCATATCAGTGGTATGTACAGCATTAAAATGGGGGGAAAGTGTGAGCAGCAAAAGTGCTTAGGAGTAGAATAAAATAAAAATTAAGTTTTCAAGTTATCCAGTTCTTCTTTTTCTTCATGTCCTATTTTATGGTTTCAGAAGTAATCACAAATTTGCGTATTATTTGAAGCCATTTCAGTACATGGAATCTGAATAACATTTAGCATTGGAAGAACAGCAATATTAAATAACTTACATTATTCTCAAATTCATATATGATTCTAGACATCACATGAGTGGTGGACAATATTGAGTATAATTATTTTACACATGTAAACATTGTCTTAAGCTATGCAATATAAGCAATAATTTATTTGATGAAATTAAGGTGTTTTGTAATATGTCTGTGATACATCTATGATGTGTCTGTGATCGCATTTAATATTTGAAGAAGATATGTAAGATTATGGTTCATATTCAAGTCTTAGAGTTTCTTTAGAATTTTTCTGATTTTTTGTATGATATCAGAATTAACTACTTTCTATAAAATTCAATTTATAAAGTAATAAGCAACTACATTAACTCCGGAACATTGTTTCACTTGTTGTCACTGTCTGTAGAACACACATTAGTTGTTATAATAATTTTTCTTTCAATCGAAAGCAAGACAAACACATTTCATTGTATAAATAAATATATAAGTATAAATTGTTTTTGTTTTATTACCTACCAAAACATTACTAGCTTGTAACAGTATACTCCTAAATGCCTAATAGTAATTAGATAGAAAAAAAATTAAATTGAACTAGACCTCTCTCTATATATTTCATTTTTTGAAAGATATAGCTGTCACATTTGGATGAAAGAACACAATATATTTAACCGCTTTATTAGTTTGCTCTGAACTTTAGAATAGTTAGATGTATGCTAAGCAAGCCCCAGTTCTACTCTTGAAAAGGCTCTTCAGATGTTTGTCAAGGACCTGAGATTCCATTGACCCATCATTCATCTCAGCCTGCATCAAAGAATGAAATATTCATTTAGAGTATGGATCCATGGTGATGACTGTTTTTTGAGAGGGCTGGTGGTACACTATTTGTTCCTAGTCTCTTACTATTGGGGAGGAGTATTGGGGGCATTCCCCAGTTCAAGAAAACTGAGGAAGGCTTTAAGAAGAAAAACACTGGCGAGCTTAACATGGTTCTTAGGTAGTAAGAGGGGCATAAGGACTTATATTTGACTCCTGCCTGGTAGACTTGAATTAAACAGCCTGACATTGAGAGTGAGGCACATTTCTAGTAAGGAAGGCGAAATCACAAATTTCCCAGCACCAATGTGGATATCGCAGAGCAGATCTGACATGGGGTTGTCCTAAAATAGAGTCCACCCTGTAGGGCCACTTGAAGGAGGAGAAAAGACCCTAAGAGAAAAATGAATAGCTGTAAGCAAGGGCTGTGGGAGAAACCAAGAGCGGCAGCCATAGGAAACATGTCCTCCATCAAGGGAAACACATTCAGAGTTCTCTGGTAGGTAGATCTTGGAGGAACACACAATTGTCCCTCAGGAGAGAAACGACATGAACATGTCTCTGCACTGATCCCAGATTTCAACTTCACCAGGAGGTGGAAGGTGGGAGACAGAACCTGGAAACTGGGAAGAAATTGTCACCCTGCACGGACTCCCGAACCTCCATCATTCTCCCAGCCTCACATAGTTCCAAGCTAGAGGGAGGGAGAAGCTTTAAATTAGACTGGAGTTCTAATATCACACGCAACTGGACTTTCTAATATTTCAAAAAGGAAAATATCCATTAATTATTTATGCATTGTTATTGAAACCTGTGGAGATTCCAACACGATTTCCATCAGGCAGCAAAGGAGCTATTTATCAAAGCGCATTTAACAGGAAGTTTTAAAGAACACAGTGCGTGTTGCCTTCTCTGCCAAGTACAGCTTTTTGAGTAGGATGATTCTCTGTGCACTGTCAGTTGGGAGAATGCATTAAAATAAACCATAACTCCTATTTACATTTAAACTTAGGTTGAATTTTAAGCTTCTGTCTGGGAAAACATTAAAATACTGTGTAAATAAAAATACATTTTGAAAGTCCTAAAATGGGCACTTAAGTTTGAGTAAAGAATAGATCAAGTACAACAGGAATTTAAAGAATATGTTGTGGTAAAATCCAGACAGGACCTTTACTCTTAGTCAAAGAGTATAAAGAGATTTATGAATTAATCGGAAAGAGAAATTAGAAATGTAAATTTGAATTTTACAACATTATCCAAAGTATGTATATATATATATATATATATATATATATATATATATATATATAAATCCATCTCTATCTCTATCTATCTGTCCATCTATCTATCATCTATCTATCTATCTATCTATCTATCTATCTATCTATCTATGTATCATCTATCTATCTCTGTCTGTGATGGGTCATTGTAGAATAGAAAAGTGATTGTCTGGGTTTTTTGCTGTTAATTTTTGGCCATTGAATTAGTTGCTGAAAACGACAACCCCGTAATGATGTTTCTTCAGTTGGCAGGTGCATTGGGCTCAGCTGAGCGGTCCTGCTTCGTGTAATATCTCCAGATACTGTAGTCCTCTTGGGGTTCCATCCAGCTGGCACACACAAGATGTTCTTTCCATGCCTGTCCGTGGAGACTGACTGTCAACCTGAGCGCTTCCATCCTCCTCCATGTGGCTTTTCTTTGTGTCCCTGGCTTCTCTGTGGCTGTGTCCAGAGGGCAGTGTCTCAGGAATGCACATGCCAAGAGAAGGGAGACATGGCAAGCATCTTATCTTCTTAAAGTTTCAGCTCAGCAGTCGCAGAACATCACTCCTGCGTTCTCTGGTCAGAGGAGTACGTGAGCAGCTCAGATTCAAATGAAAGGGGAATAAACCCACCTTTCCCTGATAGAGTGTCACGTATGTACAACTAGGGAAGGACAGAAGGCCTGAAACTACAGAGTGCAGTCATTCTCGAGAACACCTGTCAGTATTTATCAAATTCTGAGTCCAGAAAGGTCAAGTTTTGTTATACCAGACACAATTTCGAGTTTTCTTACTTTGCTCTTTTTTTTTTTGTACCAGGAATCAAACCCAGGGCCTCGTGCTTGCCAGGCAGGCGCCATGCCGCTGAGCCACATCCCAGCCCCACAATTTTGAATTTTGTGGATCCTGTCTGAGATGCCACAGACAATACTTTGGCACCTCAAAGACAGTCATTAAATCATTAAGTAAATCATTTCAAAATTAGTATTTTAGTTCTGATCCTAAGTGCAGTGAAGAAGTAAAGAATGGGGTGAAGGAGCGTGGTCAAACTCTTGCGTCAATCTTAGGGAGGGGAAGTGGTTTTAAAATCGGAAGTGGCAGACTGCATGCAAGGTAGGCTGAGCCCTGATGGGAGTGGCTGTTCGGATGGAGGGAGTAACACCCGCTAGGGTCTTGGATGTGGAGACTTGGGGAGCATGTGACAAATAAAAGACATTCAGCGTGGCTGCAGCACATTATGTAAAGAAAGGACAGATGATTGTAAATTGCATGACCTACAAACATACTAATAAAAAAAAAGGTCAGAGGAATGGAGAGCTAAACAATGTGTGCTTCACGAGTGATGATAAAATTGCAGAAAGATTAAATGGTGAGGGATTAAGAAATATTTTGAGCTTGACTGAATGACCTTGCCTGACCATTCTAGTCAAGGGGGAAGACAGATGAAGTGCACAGCTTGAATGAAACAGAGATAATCTCTGATTTTACTCATTTCATAACCATTAGAGAATAATAGTTTTATGTCTTTCAAATTGAACATGAGTGAGTGTAGCTTGGTTTGTTTTTATCTAGAGTATGTTCTGTCTCTACTCTTGACACGCCAGTCTTTGTCTGCTTTTGGAATCAAATTCAGAAAACTCCTTTAACTGATACATTTTTGGACTTTGCATAAAAGTGGAGGAGGGTCAAGAGAATGTTGCAGTTCTGTTTGTAGTTCTCTGTTTATAAGAACATACAGCAATCGATGTTTGCACCCCATGCAAATATGGTTTCAATTTTGTCCTTGAAATATGAGAAGAGTTGAATTGCTAGTGCCTATTAGTTCCTGCCAAGCATCTTCTTATTTCTAAAATGTACAGACATCTTAAAGTTTTGCTTTCAGGTTTTTTTTCAAGTTTGGTTTTGTTTTAGTTACTTTCCTCTTGTTGTTGGGACAGAATACCCGACACCCAAAGTTAGGGGAAGAAAGGTTTATTAGCTCACAGTCTGCAGAGATTTCAGTCTATAGTCCGCTGGGTCCGAGGCAGGGCGGCATGGCAGAGGCAGAGCAGACCGGCATGGCAGACCCGGACCGGCAGCAGACCTGCAGCAAAGTGAGTAATCCAAGGAATGTAGGCAGAGAATGCAAATAAGCAATGCAAACAAGCAGCTAATTAGCTTCTTCCTGTATCTTTTATCTAGGCTACCTGTCCTTAGGGCGGGTAGCACTCCCACCCTTAAATTTAGTTTCACATCCTTGATCCCAGCAGAACCATGCCAAACGGATCAATAGATTAATTTAGTAACCACACACTCTAGATCCAGCTATCTCTTACCACATGAGGCTTTGGGGGGACATCTAGACACAAACCATAACAGGTTTCATTCTAAAGTGAGGAACACCTGCTAAATGACTATACTTGTTACCATGATTAGAATATTAGCTGGAGTGATGTGCCAACAGAGATGGTGGGTAGATACCAATTGCCACAAGTCTATTAACTGCTTCCAGGTGTAGCGGTGCACACCTATAATCCCAGCACATGAGAGGCTGAGGCAGGGGGATCACCATGAGTTCAAGGTTAGCCCGAGCTACATAGTAAGCTCAAGGGCAGACTGGACTACATAGCAAAACCCTGTCTCAGAGAACCAACCAACTGATTAAACAAACAACAACAACAAAACAAATGAACAAATGGAAAAAGAATATCAACTGACGTCTTATTTATTGGGTTTAAATTTGAATATGCTACCTAACTCAGATCTGAACTTAGTATTGATTACAGTCAAAACAAGGGGCTAGGATTTTGAGGCTGAGGGCTTAGAAAGCTCATTATATTTTGTACTTACTAGGTTATAACCATATTGAACTACATAGCAGAAAAAGGTGATTAATAATTATGACCTTGTAGGCTGATTATAGACAGATCGCATGCTCATCTAGCAATAATTGGAAGCCTCAGAGTTTAATTACGACAAGTAATATGGCCTGTAGATGACAAAGTTACAAAAGTTAAATAGATTTTCTCAAATCAGTGGTCTTGTTGAGCTTCATGTTCATACTTTTCTTAGGTTTTATATTTAGCGTTTGTAAAGAAATAATAATATGTAACCCATTACTGGTGTAAAGAAAACCAAGAAATGAAATACATAATTTTAGTGAATTCACCTTGAGATACAAAAGTAGCCTCGTGAAAGATGGATGAAAGTCATCAAAGGTGGTCCCGAAGAGTTTGAGGTTTCATCTTACTGCTATTGTGCTTAGTCTCCTTTTTCTCTCAGATCAACAGCACAGTTCACTGCTTCTTCATCTTTTTCACCACAATGCTCATATCTGTGAAAGTCCTAGAAGAACGTTCCCTTACCGAATATTCTCGAGCTCTTGACACCAAATTCATGTTAGTGAAGAGATTTGGACAAGTTTAGACTCTGAGTGCATATAGAGGGTTTTATCCCACTCAGTATTTCTTACTATTTCTCCAACTGTTGTGACATTCATTTTTCTTGATCCTCTTTCCCCTCTGAGAAAGACCCATCTCCCTACTTCCCATTATCTAACATTTATTCTGATCTTTATTTATAATTTGTTTATTTTCATTTTTTAATTTTGAGGCAGGTTCTACTAAGATGCCCAGGCTGGGTTTGAACTTGCCATCCTCTTGCCTCAGCCTCCCAGAGTGCTGGGATTACAGGTGTGTGCCACCACACCCTCCGTTCTCAGTATTTACAGTGAGTCTATAAACCAGGCAGTGTAAATTTTCTTTCTTTATTCATCTTTTTAAAAATTATTTTTGGTAATACTAGTTCCTCTAAGACTTTAGACTCACAATGTTGATTTTTTTGGAAACACCCGCTTGCATTTTAGTTAAAATTACACTGAGTTTGTCTAGTGATCAATTTGGGAAGAATTAACATGTTAAAAATAGTGTTTCATACATCCATAAGGTATGCTAATCCATGTATTGCACTCCTTTCATTTCTCTCAACATATTCAGCAATTTGTAAGTATAAGTCTTTTATAGAACCTGTTAATACTACACCCACATATTTCATAGATTTTGCTACTGCTAAATGGATTTTGTCATTTTGAATTTTAATTTGTTGACAACATATACATATACAAGTAATTTTATATATTCTTATATGTTTTTGTATCTTAAAAATCTTGCTAAATTTATTTCTTAACTTTTATGGTCTTATTTGCTGACTCTTTAGTAATATATGCTTAATTATTTTGTATATGAATGAAAACTGCTTAAACTATTTCTTTTGTATCTGAATGTCTCATTTCTTTTTCTTGCTTCTTTCTTATTGTAACTTTCAGTACAACGGTGAATAGAAAGGGTGGGGATGGATTTCTTGTTACTAATCTTAGTAGAAAGTGTCCTGTTTTGCAAAGTAAGTATATACTTTGTAAGATTTTATTTTGCTTTCTTTTTTATCCAGTTAAAGAAGTTTCCTTCTATTTCTAATTTACTGGGGACTTTTTCATTACTGGGTGTTGAATTTTGTCAAAATTCAAGTGAATTTTATAGACATTGCCCCGGAGGAATATTGGCTTTTCCTTTTTAGTTAACACATTATTTTATTGAGATATTTAAAAAATACTAAGTACACTTTTTTGGGGGGGATCGAACTCAGGGCCTTGCACTTGTGAGGCAAGTGCTCTATCATTTGAACTAAATCTCCAACCCCTAAGTACTCTTAAGTATTCTTATTTTTCATCTTTTCAGGTACCACTGTTTTTCCACAGACGCTTTTATTAATTTCCAGTATAAACTTTATCTATCTATCTATTCTAGTTTTCTCTACCCTTTATCACATAGCATTCTATAACATCATTCTGCATGCACCTCTTTTTCACTTAATACATTTTAGAAATCTTTTCTTATCAGGATGTAGAGAAATTCCTCATTCTCTGTTACACCCATATAGTACTCTATTGTATGGATATACCATTGCTAAGAAGACAAGCCTCCTCTGGTGGAAATGTGAGTTTGCTCCAGTATTTGGTTATGATAAGAATGCTGTAGTGGTGAACCATACCAGCATTATTAACCCAGTTCAAAGGATATATGCATTTGTAATTTTGATAGTACAAATTTATATTTACTTTAATGCCACATTACCAGGAAATGATGAAAGTCTTGTTCAAATGTGTTAAGGCGAAGTTCTTTCATGCCCTTATCTAGATTCTGCTCTTCATTAATGTCCTGGCTCTAAATTATGTGTGCTTTCTCTCTGACTTTCAACAAGGCATCTTGGGCTAGATGTTGTCAGAATGATTGTGTTATTTTATCGTGGTTTTTCTAGTGACTTCAGAGAATTCATGATCCTTTGATTTGCATTGTTTGTAGTTCAACATCAGTCACATTTAATTGTATTTTTGTGTTGAAAGCTACTATTTTTTCTAGATTACTAAGGGAAAGATCCATGTAAAATTACAATATGAAAAGATTTTTATTCTTTTCCAATATTTGAGCAGGATAGCATCTTCAAAATTCATTCACTATCCTGGGAAGAGATTCTTTCTTTCTTTGCACTGCACATTTTTTTGCATTACTCTCCTTGCTTAATTAAATGTTTACATACGTTCACTGGGTTAGGAAGAAGGGAAAAAAGAAAAGGACTTACAGGCCCAATTCTACCTAATTAATTTTCACATTCTGAAAGGGGATTGACTCGATCTCAATCTCATTGGCTGGAGCATCAAAGCATGTTTTATTTAACTGGTTTATATACCCTGGGTGGAGACCATACCTGCTTTTGCTATCTAGTAAAAAGGAGTGATAAAAATTCTCACAAGTTTAGTAGATTGGGGCCTCAAAATTTGCCTATGGGCAGAACTGACTCTGGATTTATTGTTACACTTGAAAAATGCTTTCTTCACTCTTCCTTTTACTCCCTCTGGAAAAGAACTAGAAATATGCTGAACGACTTTCGTATAACCAGTAAAGCTGAACAATAATACTTTATCCTGCTCCCTCTGGAGTTCACGTAACGCGGCCTTCTCGTTCCTTTGCCCTCTTTTCTATTTTTAGACACACCACTGAAGACAGCACAAAAAGCAGAAAGGGAAATATATGCCAGAGAACAGAATTTACTGGACAAAAATTACACACATGACATTCTGTGAAGGACCAGTATGCCAAAGGTGAGCTTCTGTGGGGCGGAACTCTAGAAATGTAAATCACTGACAAAATTTAAAGAAATGCCATGTAAGTGGGAAGTGTCAAAATATTTCAGATTGTATAACAGATTTACATTCCTCTCAAATAGTTTTGAATGTTTGTGTAGGAGACCAGGAAGACATTTAGGGCTGGAGGCGCCATAGAGCAATACATCCCCTCCTCTTCCCTTTGGTTAAGATTAATGTTTTATTCATTTACCATGATCTCTTTAATTAAACTTATTTAACTGGAATTGCTTTTATAGCCCTTTTGTGTTAATATATTGAGTTAATTTATTGGTCAACTGACTTGAAAGGAATATTGGTTAGGAGCAATTAGCTTGGGAGCTAAGATTGAATTTGAATTTTGAGTTCCACACTTAACATGACTCAAATTCTCAGAACTCCTGTTTCCTAGAGGTGAACCAGGAAGAATACCTACTCCACAAAAATCACTGTGAGGATTGAATGAGGTAATATCATTCAGCATAGTTTACTGACAAAAAATAAATGCTTAATGAATGATAGTAAAAACAAAGAGAATGAAAAGTGTTTTCCATTCTAGTAGAGGTGCTCTATTTGGATGAAATATACTTGTAGAAACAATTTCTTTAATTGAAGCAATTAAACATATGTTAAAACTTTATGTGAGTACATGTAATACACATATATACACACAAAGAGTGGAGGAAAAAAAGCTTTTGGTGGCAAGAAGGGAACATGCTTGATCTACATATGTATGCTTTAAAATTAATCTGATATTTCAACCTGCCTCTATATTAGTACATTCCAGAAAGAGAAACAACATTTCTAGGGTTGCATTTTCAGAAGAACACATCTGCATGTACTTGAGGAATCCATCGGGGTGCTTGGCTCCCCGTGGAATAAGGCTGTGAGTATAATTCAGCCTGGAAATTGCTCAGGGACAACACCAGACGCACCCCATGACTTCACATGCGTGTGGTTGGCACTGTTCCCAGCAGGGCAGAACAGAGACATGTAGTAAAACGGCTGTCGAAACAGGTTAAGATGAATCATCTGAAAATATTTTAAGATGAGGATTAGTGAGGACAACCTACTAATTTTCATGTAAGTGTTTTTTACACCATTTGATATTGGACTTCCTGTTCAGGGACATATAACCTGCAAATTCTGTTTCTTTATAAAATCAAAGAACTTTAACGTCAGAGTAGATGACAATGAGCTTAAAAGGATGCAAGAAAAATGAGAAAGTTGCAAAGGACAGGTTTTAAATGAGATGACTGAAATTATCCAGAGAATAATTTTTATCATCAGTAAATACACTTTTCACCCTTTCCTCTTGATTCACATAAATTTGATAAAGAGAGTTTAAGAAATGCACGCTGGGCCGCACTTTATTATGTATTAGTGTTGCATGGTGCCGTTTTTCTGTTTCTCACCTCATCAGAACTGGTTTTCATTTGGTTGGACCTCCCCAGCTGTGACAGTGTCAGAAAGAAGCACATGTAGTTGTGCAATCATCTGCTGAAAACTGCTCCGTTTCCATGTGACTATATGTCTCTTTGAGACCAAATGGGAGAGGCTTAATGTTAATAAATAGCAGTTTCTAGATAAATACAGACCAGGTCCTGAAATCTACAGACTTGATTATTTTTTTCTGTGCCAAGCCAAATGGACTCATAAAACAAGTGATAAAGCTGCGAATTGTACACTTAGTTACAAATGCATTCAGAATAAATATGGTTTCTATTTGTAAATTCAAATATTATAGTGCTATGGGATTTAACCTTAGTCCATTACAATACAGAGAATACAAATATATGACCCTAGAGCATAAAACATATTTGTACCGAAGTACTTCAGGAACAGATGATAAGTTTGTCTTTGTTTTAGATGCCAAAAATGTGGTTCAAAGCCCTGAAAGATGTGAACTCACCTCCTTTCTGACCTCCCAATACCTCCCAGCACAAAACTTTAATATTCAGTACAATCCAATGGGCCCATTGCACGGTGATTCTATACAAGTAATGGGATATTTGCGGCATTTAAGAATATCGCCTTAAAAAAGTCATAGTGCTTTTTTAAAAAAATGAGAATGTATTATACTTCTGGATATGTAGAAACTGAAGATCCATACAGAGGGAGCTATGCTAGCTACTATTCTCTCTTACCAGGAGATTAAATTTTACTATTTGAATAATGTATACAAATGTTCTTTTACTGCAATTTCTTTTTCATTTCTGGAAGAGAGACCATAATTGGCCCCAACAAGCCATGATTGAACACAATGATCAACAGTTGCCCTAGATGGGATTTTGATATCAGAAATTCACCATTTTAGTTTTAGGATCAAAATGGTGGTAAACTCAAGCTAGGAGCAAGCAAAACTCTCTTTCAATGTAAATAACTATGGAAATCATCTGGGATAGTGAAAGTTATACAAAATATATGAGAGGTAACAGATACATATCTGTTTGACAATAGAGTTCAAAGTGACTTCTGAATGTTTTACTTTATAAACAGAATATATAAGTAATTATATTCTATCTATGGTATTTTTTTCCCCATTTAACAAGAAAATGTACTTTATAATAAATAGTCTGGCAATTTATTTTTAAAAATAAATTAATTTAAAATGAATGTCAAGTAAAATATTGTTTTAACATTAGCAGTATATTTGTAAAATAGCATTCAATAATACTCATTGTTAATTAATTTTTTGTTAATTAATATTAAATACAATTTCTAAGAAATGAAGAATTCAGTGATATTAGTTCCCTTTTAAGAATCCCCATGTGCTTCATGAAGTTCTGATGGAGTTATAAAAGCAGATCAGCTGGCAGCCTCCTTCTACCCATTCTGTAATTAATACTACGTTACCATCTCCTTCCAACCTGAATTTAGCATCTATGTTCTTCTAAATTATCTAAATATAACATACAAGCTCTTAAAAGTAAGATGGTGACCAAAGTCACATTTTACAGCAGTACAAATTTTTCATGTTTAAACTGAAAATTGAACTGTATTATATTCTTGCTCAATAGACTTTACATATACTACTCCCAATGACCAGCTGTAGAAGAAAAATCCAAACATGTCTTTCCTTGTATGGCTCTTATCTATCCATTTGCTATTCACCTCAGCTGGAACTGTCTTTTCCTCGCTGCCAATTCCATGTTGCTGTCTCATATACATACAGTACTCTTGTTCCCAGTATTCCTTATACCTAGCACGCCCCATGCTGCTGTGACCACCTGGGAACTCCAGCTCATTCTTCAATTCTCAAATGCAATGCTATTGTTTAATGAATCTTTCTTCGATTTCTGAATCCCATCTCAACCCAGGTAAATCTAGATCTTCCTCCTTCAATCTTATTTTACCTACACAGACAGACAGACAGACAGACAGACAGACACACACACACACTTCCTTGGAACATCACTTTTTACTGCATCTTCTGAGTTTGTTTGCACCTTTCCTCTGAGTATAAGACTCCTTTAATACATTGGAAATATCTCCTGGTTGTATATTTGCTGTATTGAAAATCTCAATTACATACTATGTGATGAGTAAGTAAATGAATTAATGAAAAGTAATGGGGAGAAAACTTATTCTGAAATCCTGGATCAGTTAAATTTCTTATTTTCTGAATTCTTTCTTTACTCCACAAGAACCTGTATCTAGGCCCATAATCTAAAGTGTATTCAATAGCAAAATGAGCAGTAGAGTGCAGGTCAGCTTGTTATTTAAATATGAAACTGTATTACTTGTATGATTAATGTTTCTAAAGTCCAGTGGAATTTTACATTGGTACGTTACGTGAAAAATATCTAAAAGTAGAATTAAGTAGTAATGGAGAAGTTATACATAGGGCAATTCTGTGAGCATAGTGTGTCGTAAGTGTTTTGGAGACACTTCAAATGGAGTATTCAAATTGTTGGATAGGGCTCCGAGTGCTCTTTTGTTACTTTAAGTCATTTCTGAATGACAAGAGAACTAAACAGATAAATATATTTTGGATCGTTTGGTGCTAATTAAAGCTTTTATGATGTGTAAGTGTTTCTTCACTTTAAGTAATGTGTTCTTTAAAAATTAATGCTTTTCATGCCTTCTTATTATTTGCTTTTGTTGAGAAACATTATATTTTCATCTTCCCATTATGAATATTTTGTAACTGAAAACAATGCTCTCATTAATCATTAATTAATTTAATTTGAACTTGCTACATTGACCTTTATTCTCAACAAATGACCCAATAGAAACAAGACTACAAATCACTTAGTTGTCACAAGATCACCTAATTGAAACGAGACGCTTATTTTTTCCATTGCTACTGTCAACTCATTCCTTTGAGTGTGAAGTAGAGGAGTATCTTTTTAATTCATTGTCCATGCCTTTAGAATGATTGTGGCTATTTCTAGTGTTAGTGGTATAATAGTTGCCAATATTTACATCTGCCTATTTGGGTTTAGAACATTTCAAGATCCCAAAGAGTATATATACCATACTTTGAGAAATAAATAATCAAGAATACATTCATGTGTGCATCAAAGTGATAGAAGCTGCTCTCAAACTATCTTAAACATAAGAAGAAATAAGAGAAATGATGATGGACTGGAGCACATAGAGGAAGATACAGGAACCATAGCAGCCTCAGGGATGCCACAGACTCTCTTCTGATTTCTGCTTCTTTCTGAACAGAATAGGGTTGTTCTTGTGTTCCATATTTTGAGCTTCATGACCAGCGAGGAAAAGAGTTATACCATGTTGAGTAGAAAAATCCTATGGAAGGACTCTGATTGAATCCCCATCAAGCCTATATCCTCCTTAGACCAGTGCTTGTGACCATAATACAATTCTGAGTGGTCCACCCTGTGTCATGTGAATATACCTACACCAAGATGGGGAGGCTGTTCTTCAGAGCAGACTGATAAGGCCAGCCACTCCAAAATGGTAATAACCTTTATGAAGGAATACCAATTACTTTATTAGCTTTTTATGTCCCCTTCTGTAATATTAGAGTGAATATAGAAAGGAAAATTATCAGGTGTCAAATATTTACAATGGTACTATTGTTTTAAAGAGAGAAATACTTTCTCTTTACTGCAGTTAAATATTTGTTCTGCCTAAGGGTTACTATGAAAAAGTCTAAACACTCTTAAGGGCAGATATCAAAGTAAAAAATTATTTGAAAGAGAATGTGTTTGGTTATGAAATTTTAAAATGAGGTACCAGACCAAGATGATAATTTTCACAATGTCTGTAAATGAGCTTTTTGACTATGAAATCCCCTTACTCTCATGTGGAAAAGAAATAGTAAAATGGTTGTGATGTAGGATCCTTTTAATGATTTGTTGCATTCTGTTTGCAAGTATCTTCTTGAGGATTTTTGCATCTATGTTCACTAAGGAAATTGACTTGTCGTTTCCTTTTTTCATTGAGTCCTTGTCCAGTTTTGGTATCAGGATAGTGCTAGCTTCAAGGAATGAGTTTGGCAGAGTTCCCTGCCTTTCAGTTTCACACAAGAGTTTGAGGAATATTGGTATTAGTTCCTCCCTGAAGTTCTGGTAAAATTCATCTGTGAATCCATCTGGTCCTGGGCTTTTCTTAGTTGGTAGAGTTTTTATTACTGCCACTATTTCATTGTCTATTATTGGTCTGTTCCAGATATTTATATCTTCTTGGGTCAGGTTTAGCAATTTGTATGTGTCTGAGAATTTATTCATTTCATCTAGATTCTCTATCAGATTATGAATTTTCAAAGTAGTTTCCTACAATCCTCTGGATTTTGTTGGTGTCCATTATAATTTTGCCTTTTAAATTTCTAAGCGCATTCATATGGGTCTTTTCTTTCTATTATCATTAAGTTTGGCTAAGGAGTTATCCATCATGTTCATCCTAATTAAGAAGCAAATTTTTGATTCATTGATCCTTTGAATTTTTTTTTTAGTCTCAATTTCATCAATTTCTGCTCTGGTCTTAATTCATTTCCTTCTACATGTTTTGGATTTGAATTGCTGTTATTTTTTAGGACCCTGAGATGCATCATTAGTTTATTTAGGATCACTCTTTTTTTCTGATATGGACGTTCACAGCTATAGATTTCCCCTTAGAACTGCTTTTAGCGTGTTCCATAGGTTTTGCTATGTAGTACTGCCATAGCCATTAGCGCCTAGGAATTTTAAAATTTACTTGATTGCGTCTATGACCCATTGATCATTCAACAATGTATTATTTATTTTTTATGTTTTTTGTATAGTTTCTGTTGTTTCTTTTGATGTTGATTTCTGGTTTCATTCTATTATGATCTACTAGTATGCAGGAGATTATTTTAAAAAAATATAAAATTAACATAGAATGAGAAGACACCCACAATAGCCAAAGTAATTCTGAGTAACAAAAGCAAAGCAGGAGGCATTACAATCCCAGATTTTAAGTTATACTGCCAAGCTACAGGAATAAAAACAGCATGGTACAAACATAAAAACAGATATGTTGGCCAGGTGAATAGAATAGGGGACAAAGAAACAACACAAAACATCTTCAGCCATTAGATTTTTGTCAAAAGACTCAATAATATATGCCAGAGGAAAGCATTAACAACTGCTGTTCAGAAAATTGGTTGTCCACATATAGAAGAATAAATCTAGATCTATATCTCTCACCCTGTACTAAAATCAAATAAAAATGGAGCAGTGACCTAGATATAGAAATAGAAGCACTGAATCTTATAGAAGAAAAAATTGGTAAAACTCTTGAATACAGGCACAGGCAAAGACTTTCTGAACAGAACCTCAATTGCACAAGATACAATACAAGTAAGATTGTATCAAATTTAAAAACTTCTTCACAGAAAAAGAAACAACCAATGGTGATGAGACAACCTACAGAATGGAAAAACAATTGCCAGCTACTCCTCAGACAGAGGACTAATACATAGAACATATAAAAAACTCAAAGGGTCGTTGAAGTGAATAGATGCTTCTGAAAAGAAGAAGTGCAGATGGCCAAAGGGTGCATGAAAAAATGTTTGGCATTTTGGACATTAGAAAAATGCCAATCAAAACAACAATGAAATTCTGTCTTACTCCAGTAAGACTGGCTATCATCACAGACTCAAAAAACAACAAATGCTACAAGGTTGTGAGGAAAAAGAAACCCTCCTACAGGGTTGATGGGAATGTGAACTAGTACAACCTACACCAAAATCAAGATGAAGATTCCTCAAAAAACTAAAAATAGAAATTCCATTTGACCCATTTGTACCCCTCCTGAGTATCTTTCTGAAAGACTCGAAGTCATCATACTACAGTGATACGTGTACACCCTTGTTTGTGGCAGCACAAGTCATCATAGCTAAAGAGTGAAAACAGCCTACATGCCCATCAACAGATGAATAGAGAAAGAAAATTATGTACTCTACACAACAGAGTACTACTCAACCAAAAAGGATAAAGTTCTTATCTGTAGGAAAATGGATGGATATTGGGCCCATAATACTAAGTGAAATTAATTAGAGGGAGGTTAACTATCATGTTTTCTGTTATAAGAGACACCAAAAATATAAATAATTTAAAGAGCCAAATAAAGGCGAGATGGCCAGAAACAGGGAGATAGACTGTGAAGAGATGGGAAGAGGATTTGGGGAAGGAGGGAGAAAGGAGGGCTGGGAGAATTGGAATAAAAATGATCAAGGTGTGGTAGGTGTACGTACAAGATGGATGTAACTAGTACTATGTATCACATACACATACTAAGAAAAGAAATAGTGAAAAGGGAGCATGGCTGAGGGGAGGTTTTCAAAGAGGACTTTTTGAACGAAGTAATGATTTCCTCTTCGTCTCCAGTGACAACTGAGGATTTTTGTGAGGATTACTCAGAAAGGCTGAGCTGTGAGCCCCGTGCCAGGGAGAATGAAGAAGGTGAGAGGGTGGCGAGGTGCAATGGGCAAGGATCGAAACTCCTGTATCAGGGTCATTCACCCCGCTCTCCTAGCTGTGGTGGGGTCAAGGTGCTTCAGCATAGACTGCACCTCATACACAGTCCACAGGGACATGTGCCATAAGTGCTTTCTTAGATAATGTGCAGGCAGACGCGCGAGAGGTCAGCAGGCCTCAGGAGGAGGAGTTAGAGTTGGGTCACAGATCCCTGGAGGCAGAAGAGGGAAGCAAGCACTGCCATGACACATACTCAGGGGAACTGCAGGGCAGAGAACACCTGGAAGGAGTGGAGGGTAGGGCAGGGCTTTCCAAACACCGACAACAACAACAACAACAACACAAACCCTACAAAATTTCCTCGGAAGAGAAAGTGCTCACCTCAACCCTGACCAGCCCTTCGGAGGCAGTGACTCAAGGCCATAGTACTCAAGGAAGAGCGTCCTGTCCCCACTCGTCTCTCTTCCTCCCACGTGGTCTCTGATAGGAGATTCTGGAGCACAGTGGCC
Organism: Hystrix cristata; assembly: GCA_004026905.1. Lineage (NCBI taxonomy): Eukaryota > Metazoa > Chordata > Mammalia > Rodentia > Hystricidae > Hystrix > Hystrix cristata. The sequence continues at coordinate 30,987 of PVJO010011799.1, forward strand.
AAGATGGCGGGTGCACGGGGAAGGGTTGCAAGGAAGACACAGAAAGAGGTACAAAAAGAGTTCCCCTCTCCTTCACTGGCTTGTTCCCTGCAAGCCTCGGCCTGGGAGAGAAGCCGATTTTTGTCTGGAGTTAGATATGTTCTCACATGTCTTTCTCTTCAATGCTTTGAAACCTGGAGTGGTCATGGCGATTTTACCTAAAAGTAGAAGAATATTCGTGGAAGTATCTGTGCTTTATTCCAGGTTATAGGAAAGAGCTCATACTGCTGAATACATTTTTTAAAAAGTGGAAAAGACTAATATGTGTATTTTCTGATTACCACTTTCGAGTTCTGGCTTTTTAAAACTTAAATGGATACAGTCCTTTAACTTAATTGTCACGTTCCCGAGGCGCACCACACCTAGCCAGTTCTTATGGCAAGGCAGATGTGTTTGCCTGTTTATTAGCTTGATTCATAAAAATTCTGCATACCAGACTATTTGTGTTTGTGCGTCTCGATGTACACATGTTTTATACTCTATTATTTAATTGATCTGGTGTCCCAGTGTAGGAACAGCTTTACGGAACTAAAAATTATTAGAGTCAGACTGACAGTATAAAAGCAATAGAGAAAAGTCAACCACTAATTAGAACTTGCAAAATATATTTTTACAGATTAAAATGAAAAACAAAATGTCATTCGAATGTTTTAATTGGTTTCAGTTTTACAACTGCAAACCAGATGGTTTCTTTTCAAGTAGTTTACAATGTCTTTGCCGAATAACTGAATTACCAAAGCAGCTGTGATTATTAACATTCACCTAAATAGAAAAACATGTTTGCTATTTGTTTGCTGAGAGTACCTGCTTACCAGAAGTTTGGCAAATAAATCACAATTCCAATTCCAATTATTCAAGATAGTTACTATTTTAATAGAGAACTGAGACAAATAAGTGATATGCATATTAACTCTTTATCCTAAAGTGCATGTTAATTTTGAAATTTGACTTATTTGCCAGGTGATAGATCAAGAAATCTCTGCATTCTTCCAATTTTATGTGTCTACTGTAATAAAATTTATTTACATTTTTGATGTAGCAATTGCTCCTAGATGTATTTAAACCCATTATGAATTCTCTGTAACTGCTGGATGGAAGAAACTAGTTCTTCTAGAAATTTGTCTCTGATGCCAGTATGAGCCGAGGTTTTCTAATTCTGTACTCTCAGCAAAGGCAAGTTTCTACAAATCAACTGTAAATTCAATTATTGTTACAGGTGAGTAAGGAGAGAAACATTTAAGGCAGAACAGTTAACAGTAAGGAGTCCTGTTTCAGGTCTTTTACCCAAAAGATAAATGATTCAAAAACTTCATGTTGGAAAATTACATTGTCAACATTCCAGGACAGATATTTTCTAATCACAATTCTTAGTAAATTAATGTTTTGATAAAAGAACTCAATGTTTGTCTCTCGTCTCACAACCTATTGTGGACCGGGGTTTTTTTTCTTTTTCTTTTTTTTTTTTTTTGGTTTAATTGGGTTTAGTTCAATGGATTTTAGATCCTCTAGCTTGGCTCCTCTGTGTATACATCCACAGTCACCTCGAGGCTCTGAGGAGGCTGATCGTTGTAGGATGGTCAAAGTAGTGGCAGCTCGGCTCTCCTCCAGGGGCTTCTCACATTCCTCAGCAAGCTAGCTGGACATGTTCTCACCACTATGTGAAGGAGGAGGAGCAGCAAGATAGCAAGTCCCAGGGCACAAGCATTTCCCAAGGTTCTGGTGGTGGCACATTTGATACCATTCCACTGGGCAATGGAAGTCATAGAGTCACACCTAAAGCCAACATGTGGGGCATAATGCCTGCCCTTGGCAGGAGGGGTAAAGAATTGTAGCCATTAATACAATCGACAGGACTCATGTTCTTAAAGGTTTACACTACTATATATAGCATTCCTAGGTATATACTTTTTTCAATTTCCTTATCCATTTCTTTATTCATGGATATTCAGGTTGGTTGATTCTAACTTCTCTTTCGCAGCTTCAATCAATGCTGTGATAAAAATTTATATGGATCCGAAAATCTAAATATAAAACAGAAACACTTAACCTACTGGAAGATAAAATAAATAAAACTCATGAAGTCATAGGAGTTTCGGAACAGAACCCTGATTACATGAAAAATAACAGCAAAAGAAAATAAATAGACTATATCAAATTAAAAAGTTGCACTTTAAAGGAAACAACCAACACAGCGAAGTGACAACTTACAGAATGGGAAAATTTTTTTGCCAGCTACGCCTTGGACAGAATAATAATACAGTATCTAGAATATATAAAGAGTTAAAAAAAAGTAGACCTCCCAAAATAAAAGACCCAATCATAAAACATGGAGCTGAAATGAATAGACACTCTCAAAAGAAGAAATACAAATTGTCCATAAATATGTGCAAAAACGTTCAACATGGCTGGCCATTACAGAAATGCAAACTAAAAGAACACTGATATTTCATCTTATTCCAGAAAGAATAACCATCATCAAGAAATCAAATAATAACAAATTCTGGAAAGGCTATACTGAAAGAAGACTCCTTCCACATTACCGGTGGGAATGTAAACTCATACAAGCAGTGTGAAAATGAGTATGGATATTCCTCAAAAAAACTAAAAATAGAAATTGCACTCAACCCAGTTATTCCCCTGGTATATATCTTCTCAAAGATATTGCATTGATACGTGCATATCCATGTTTTTGTTTGTTTGTTTGTTTGTTTGTTTTGAGACAGGGTCTCAGTATGTAGTTCAAGCTGGCTTTGTACTGACTATGTAGCCCCAGCTGGTCTTGAACTCGTGGGGATCCTTCTGCCCTAGTCTCCCAAGTGCCGGGATTACATGCGTATTCTTGTTTATACCAGCACAACTCATGATAGTTAAATCTTGTAAGAGGCCTATATGTCCATCAACAGCCAAATGAGTAAAGAAAATGTGGTATTTATATACAATGGGCCACTACTCTGCCCTAAGAAAGGATAAATTTGAGTCATTTGTGGGGAAATGGATGCATGTTGAATTCATAATCTTCAGTGAAATAAGTCATTCTCTCTTTAGCTTTTATTTATTTAATCATTTTCAGAAATCTGATTTTTCAAATCTCCAGATTTTTGTTCTGTTATTGCATATATTTGTGAATGTAATGTCAGTTGTACCTCCTGATTGGCTTATTCTGCTTTATTCTGGAGTTTTTGTAAGTTATATCTTCTACTCCTCTTTTTAAGATTCTTTCAATATTTTGTCACACACAATAAAGTATAGCTGCCCATTACTTTGGCTCTCCTTTTCAAAGAAGAACATGACTATCTATTTTAATTATATTTCTTCCAATCTCGCAAGTCACCATTTTCCAGGATTTAATTCCCTTAATTTTCTCCAAATTGAATATTATTATAATTTTATAGAATCAATGTTGTTTAGATTTACTCTTTGTGCATTACTGTTCATATCCAATTTCTTCGTTCTGTCTTTAATTTCTTTCTTCATGAAGGATATCCTTTAGTCCTTCTTTCCATGAAGGCTATTAATGGTAATGATTATTTCTTGTTTGTCTGAAAATGTGTTTTATATTGCCTTCCCTTCTGAGTGGTAGTCGGGTTATAAAAGTCCAAGTTGAGAACTATTAGCTTTCAGCAGTTTTTATTCTACTCTCTTGGCTTCTATTGTTACTATAGAGAATCATGTTCTCAGTTTATTTGTTTCTTTCTAGATGCTTTTGTGATCTTTCCATTGTCAGTGGAATTTGACAATTTTAAATACATATTTCAAGAGTGTGGATTTTCTTACTTACCTTGCCTGAGATAGTATTTCTCAGAAGTGAGAATTTAATTCCAGAAAATCCTAGCCAAATATTTTTGGATATTTCTTTTTTTCTGTTCTTTTTTCATTTGGCGTAATCTCTCTTCCTGAAACTCTTATTATTTCTCTCCGCATTAAAAAATTCTTTCATCTTTTATATCCCCTTATAATTTGTTCAATTCACAAGTGAGTAGTTCTCCATTATGTGAGTTCTAATGTCTTCTTTAAATAATTAACTTCAAACACTTTTAAAAATTGATTTTTCATTTGATTTCCAAAAAATATGGTTGGATCCCTGCATACCCATGTTTATCACTGCACAGCGAAATGTGGCATGCATACAATGGAATAGTAGTTGTTTACAAAAAAGATAAATTTGAGTCATTTGTAGGAACACAATTGGAATTTGAGATTATAAACTATGTAAAATTAATCAGACACAAGCTAAATAGCCTATGGTTTATCTAATGTGAAAGATCCAAAATATAAATAATTTAATAAACAAAATAAAAGATGAAAAGAATCAGAGAGGTAGGATCTGTGGAGACAGGAAGGGGATCAGGGGAAGGAAGGAGAGAGGAAGACAGAGTAAGATAATTAAGATGCCCTAAAGTGTATCACAAACATGTACTAATAAAATATTTTTTAAAAGAAAGATAATGATTGGCCTTATTTTTTGTAATGACTCGTTACTGTCTCATTTTAAAAGAGTTTGAACATTTATTTTGTATTCTATATCCAATTGTGTATCTTACATTCTTGTGGATCTGTTCAAAGTCCTGGTATTTCTCTTGTGCACACTGATGAGGGTAAGTTTCTTTATCTTTTTCCTACTTTTGGGATGTAAATTCATGTACAGTGATCTATGAATGCAAAGACGAGGAGATAGGTTTGGAGGGACAGTACAAGGGTACTGTCAACATCATCCACTGTGCAGATGTAGGTTTTCCTTTCTCAAAATGCATCTATATTCTGGTACATGGTTATGATTATTGAATTAATAAAATTTAATGATAATTTTTGGTTGGAAAGTATCTTAGAGAATCTTGTAGCAAATCATAGTAGGAGCATTTGACATGAATAGATGATTGTCCATGTGCCATACATGGTGTGATAGTGACGGCTTTATAACACAAAATGGTTATTTCCTGCCAAAATAGGAAGGAGGTTTATATTTTTGGCAGCCAACATATGGGAAATATATACTAGTTATGTATTAGGTATTTCACTCTTTTTGGTCATATGGCTCATGTTTAGAGATTAAGTCACTTTCTTGAGGGCTCATTGGTAATCAGGACTGTTCTTATACTCTAACAAAATCCATTTTAATTTCTGCTCGTACTGACTTCCAGTAAAACCTCCTGTACAGAGACCGCCGAAAGGAATTCTTTGATTTTTAACTGGGCACATGGCAGCCTAGCGTATAAACAGCATCTTCTATCTCATTTTACATCTTGTAAGGTCACTTACAGCTCTGGCCAGAGCGCAGAGGTGATGTGGTCTTTGCAGTTTGCAGGTACTGACCTCACGGAGAGGGCTGCCAATGCTTTCCTTCCACTTCCTATCTGTGCGGACTGGAACGCAGGTGTGATCACAGAAGATCAAGTTTAAGGGTGTGCCCATGTTAAACAAATCAGTTTTCAATAAGGAGTAAGACGATATTCTTTATTGCCATTGCTCGTCCCATAATATTTAAAAACTAGCCGAAGTCCACTTTTTGATCTAAGCCTCTGGCCTAGATTTGACCAAGACTTTCACAACAGGATTTCTCTCCCCATTTATTATAAATTTATTTTGCAATTAAGAAATAATATTACCATATTAAATCAATAGGAAACGAGAGAAAATGCCCTTAAAATTAACACTCATCTCACTCATTCATGTCTTGTGATTTTTCTTCTTTTCATGCACTTTATTTGTAACACGATGGATTGCATTTTTCATTTGCTACATTAAACTATGTTTTTATGTATCTTTATGTGTGAGAAAATCATTACTACAAGTGGCTATGTGGCATATCATGGAGAGACACTATTTAACTGGTTATCTTATGATGTTCCTAGTTTCTAGCTATGATAAGTCTCATCAACATGTACTTAATGTGTGACTTTCAAAATTTTACTTCTGGGGTTCTCCTTCCATCTCTATAAAATGAGAATAATAGTACTTATCTCTGCAGTTATACAGAAGACTACAGAAGTGTGTGTGTGTATGTGTGCGTGTGCACTGTGCATGTGTGCACATACCTAAGCCTACATGTGTATCATGTGTCTGGTGTTTACAATTCCTGGCATGTAGTAAACAGCTACAAAATATCAACTTATTTTTTATAATTGCTTGAGATTATTGCATAAGCCAGACTTGGTATTTTGAAAGCACAAACTATTCTTTCTTCTTTTAAATCTGCTGTGTGGAGTAGTTCTATTTTTTCCTTCTCTTTTAGATGTCAATACGAGAGTGTTATGGTCTTTCTTCTATAATAAATCAAAACTCCCATGTTTTGCTGATAAAACATCTAGTTTAGTAATTATGCCATCATTTCAGTTCAATTTAGAGAGAAGATTAAAAGTACAAACTGTGAATTTAAAGCTTCTCTCTCTTTTAGAACTAAAACAGGTCTAATTCGCTCCTCATATTTAGGCAAACAATGAAGGTCATTAACCATTCTCTCATTGCCACCTAACAGGTATTTTTCTCCTCAGCCCAGCCAGCAAGCCACAATACTCTAAGGTAGATTAAGAGAGACAATCCCCGGTAGGTAGGGTCTGTGCCCCATCCAGCAGGAAGTTGCTTCAGAAGAAGAGACCTCCAGCCCCTCAACACCCCATAAAGAATTATGGGGATTTTGTCTCACAGGGAGAAATGATGTAGGAATTAGGTGTGGCCTGACCTGGCTGGGAAGATGAACATGACCTTGGGGGAATGGCCTTGACCTGACATCAGCCTGGGGCGCAAAATTCCAATCGCCCCTCTTCTCACAGGATCAGAAAACTCTCACGAGAATAGAATCCAGATAAATATGAATAGCACCACGAGCTCTGCCCTTTTCTTCCTACAGCGCCTCTAGGGAAGGAGCTCTCCCTGCTCTGTCTGGTGGAAGATGGTATCTGCATACCCAGCCCCAAGGCTATCACGCCTTTTCATGGTAACCCCTACCATGCATTTTAGGCCTAGTGCACATTTTGTTCAACTTTCCTTTTCTTCTTTTTTCTATAATTTTACATAAAACTTTAGAACTTAAAAAAAAAAAAAAAAAAGCTTCTCTCTCCTCATCCTTGTTCCTGACACAGACTGGGAAGACCAGAGTGGGAGAATAAAGTAGGATTTTTCTTTTTCCTGAATCCCAGTATTGTCTCTCCTTTTATTTCCTAATCAAAAATGGTGAAGAATAACCTATTTTGGAATTTTTCCTCATTTGTTTAAAAATTCATGTCCCCCCCAGACAAATACTTTGGCTATTTTAAGAATGGAAGAGAAGAAGTTACACCTGGCAAGAAATGATTTATTTCTTCTTTTCTTGAAAATTAGCCAATCAATGTCACTCAATTTTCTTATGGAATGCTTAACAATTTATCCATGGAAATACCATCACTTTGAAACTCCCTTGAGTCACTAAAATTTTGGTTATTTCATTTTAAAAATAATTCCTGATGATTTGTTATGGGCTCACTGCCAACAGTAAAATTTTAAAATTGCACCATTTTGTTATTCTTTTGTCATCTTCTGTTCCATGTAATGTGCTAGTAGCAACTGTTCTTAAAGTGTACAAACTGATAGGATGTTATAGAAAAAATTTGTGAGCAATGTTGTTTCACCCTACTATTGTTTTATTTCTTCTTGATATTTCCTAGCAATGTACACTTCTTTAAAAGCATCTTTTGATCAAAAAGTCTAAGGTTTCTGGTGTTTCTTACAAGGATTTGTTTCAAAGCAGTATCTTTCATCAAACCTGGAAAACAGATTGTGTCCCTGTAACTGCTCCATATTCGCTCTGAAAAACACACCAGGGAGGGTGCAAAGGTGATACGAGCTGCACTTGGCTGAGGTGAAATATTTGAATTATGAATATTAACTAAGAGGCCACACAAGTAAGGTGAAACTTTCCAAAGCTTCTGGAGTAATTTGTCTTCCAAACAATTGGACTGTTGAAAAGCTGTAATGGTGCAGACTCCAACATTTTGTGAAATTTTGTATCTCACAGATGATGAATGAAGCAATAACAGAGATATTGTAAAGTTGCAAAATTTTTTGGCAACTCTGCTGCATCTGGCAGATTAGAACTTTTATTTAAACCATTATATAACCAACATAATTCCCAAGGCTCTAATGAAGCGTTGAGTCAAATTCTGTCTGCAAAACACAAGATTCTACTCAAATAGTGTTAATTATTAACCCTCTTTGTGATGTTTTGTTAATAAACAAACAAACAAAAAAGAAAGTCTTCTACATCTTACATTTTATTTAAAATGATTAAAAAATGTTAATTCACAGGATTCATTACCTAGTAAGGCATTCTTTATGTGAGCATTACAACAATGTTTGAAATGCAAACTTAAATTATTTTTCAAGGTTGTATCAAACATCAGAAAGCATTAAATTTTTCAGTTCTTAATGTAAATAATTTTCCTAGAGAAATGTTTTAATTATATTCAGTAAGCATTTAAAGCTATATACAACACCATTAGCCAAAACATAAAATAACTCATAATTTTAAAAAAGTATGATTATCACAGAAAGTTTAGACATATTGAAAATAATTTTAAAAATTTATATTTACATCTTCTAAAGAGTTTGTGCATGTTCTGATATATTTCCTTCCAGTCCTGTGTTGTGTGCATCCACATCCATTATTTTCAGAATAGTTGGGATCATTTTATTTGCTTTTGTACACAGGTATCTTTCTCTCACTTGACATTGACATGAATTTCCTAATAGGTTATTTACTTTCATAACTATAATTTTTAATAATAGTTAATGTATGTGAACAAATTTACAAAGTAGATTTCTTTTTGTTTCAAATACTTCCCTACTTTTAAATCTCTGGGCATAAAACATGTTTTGTATTTAGGATAATTTCTTTAGGCTAGATTCTGAAAAACAAATACAGCAGAGGGAAAAATATTTTACGGGACATCAGTAGTGTACAATAAAAGCATACATTCCAATAGCTTAATGTACACTACTTATTTCTCCTGTACGCCAAATCTTTAGAATTATGAGAGACAAAAGATATCTTTCAGTAATTTTCCCAGATTAAATTCAATTTTGCAATTCTGCAGTAATTGGCACAATCAAGGGGACTTTCCCTTATGGCTCAGGATAAAATTTCACACTAGGGGATGGATAAAGAACAGGAAGTACTTATCCTTCTAGTATCACTTCCACTTCTGTGCAGGTTCTTTCCTTCCTATCTAGACCCTCCTTACTTCCCCTGGCTTTGGAGTTACAGATGATCAGTTTCTCAAGACACATCCAGTTTTGGTAGAAGATTCTGGTTGCATGGGCTAGGTTCCAACAGCTGCCTTGTGTTTTTGACCTTTTGAATCAAAGGAACTAAAATTAGTGAAACATGATTTTTAAAAGAGAACATTTTGAAAATTTAGATTGCAATGAAATTTTCCAGTGATTAATAAATGAGGTCAAAGTCTATAAAAGTAGAATTTTTAAAGAAAAGCAATTTCTCTTACATTTAACAACCGTTTGAAAAATTGAAACACCTGGGTTAATGCCTTGAGTTTCCCACTCAAGCTCTCTGACCACTTCATTTGGTGTATCATAGAAATTATAATATTCATCCTAACACTACCAATATCATAATTTGGTTAAGATATGTTATGGCTTAGAGTTACAATTGGATATTGCCCCAGAGCCTCACATGTTCAGAGGTGGGGCTTTTAGAATGTGACTGGATCCCGGGGCCACTCTGTTCATTAGTGGATGAACCCACTCATGAATCCATGGCTGAATGTGTTGTTAGGAGGTGAGGCCCTATCAGAAGGGAACAAGGAGGTGTGTGGGGGTGTGACCTGAACCGGTAGGTCTCTGCCCCACACTTTCCTCCTTGCTCTCTGCTTCCTGGCCACCATGGTCTGAGAAGTTTTCCTCCACCAGACCCTTCTGCCATGCTCTTCCTACATTGAAGCTAGCCAACTATGGATTGAATCTTCTAAAAACTAACACGAAATAAATTTTTCCATCTTTAACTTGTGAGTGACAGACATTTTATACTAGTGATAAGAAAGTGACTAAGACACGATAAAAAAATGTATAATTTCATGAAATGGATAAATAAAATTATTTTCATGCTGTACTTATTCGTTTAAATAAATAAAAATTTTCAAAACTCATAAGTGTATTTTCATTGTAAAAGGTATGAAAAAGGCAGATAAATGGAAAGTACTCTTTGGATCCTGCAGCCTGCCTTCTAGCCACATCCAAAGCTTTTGGAGAGAATTCCTCGTTAAGATTACTTATGAGTTGTAACTCACTATCCAACATGGCAGACAGTAGATGCGTATGGCTATTTAATTGTATGTAACTTAATTATCTTTAAATTTAATATTGTTAGTCACACTAGCCATATTTCTAATGCTCACATATTGAAACTGTGCTGAATAGAGCAGATATCCAGTATTGGAAAACATTCCATGGAACAGCATTGCTGCAGAGTCAAGTCCAGAAAGAGAGTATGTGGTGGGCAGAATAATGCCTCCTGATGTTTTCTACATGCTAAACTTGAGAAACTGAAAATGCTACCTTGCGTTGCAGAAAAACGAACAAACAAACAACAAGAAACTTTTAAAGATGTGATTAAGTAAAGATCTTGTCATGGGAAGATTAACTTGGATTCTCTGAAGGGGCCTGATGAAATAACAAGAATTTCTAGAAGAGGGAAGCAGAAAGGGCAGAATCAAAAGGAGATGTCGTGACAGAAACAGAAGTTACAGTATTGCTCTTTGAAGGGGGAAAAAGGGGCCAGAGGCATAAGAATGCACGTGATCACTAGAAGTGGAAAAAGGCAAAGAAAAAATTTCTCTACTGGACACTTGAGAAGAAATGCAGCCTGCTATAACCTTGATTTGGGGATTTTTGATTTTCAGAATTGTAAGATAATCAATTTGTGTTATTTTAAGACATTGAGTTTGTGGTAATATGTTACATTAGCAATAGAAAACCAATACATGTGACAATTGGTATTTCTATTTTTTTAATGAATATTTGCCTCAAATTCTTTTTATTTATAAGGCTATAAGAGTTTCTGTACACATGAGAAACACTAGACGGTGGAAGGTAGAAAAACAAACTGCAGGGAGTGCTAGGGAGTTCAGGCCAGCAGGGATGAGTGCAGTTTATGTCGATAACTGATTAACAGCTTGTTTTCAGAAAAAGATGACAAAATACATGTTTTGCAGCATTCGCTAATTTCCTGGGTGTACATATTCATCCCAAGACCACCTCCTAGCAGCCGATGTAATACCACAGAGCTGGGAAGTATCAGCTTCTACATGTGCCTGGATATATGTGCACAGCATACATGTGGGTATGTGTGTAGAGTTTCTATTTTCAATAGAATTTCTCTCTGACACTTCTCAGACTAGAAATCTGAAAGAGGTGAAGTAACCACCTGTGCAGATAAGTGTGAAAAAAGATTCCTGGAAGAGGGAGTAGTAAGTGCAAACATCTGATGGAGGATTGCTTTTCGGAACTTTTGATGTGTTTCAGATGTTTCCAAGAGACATTGTCTTGGTCCATGTGGACTGCTGTAATACACTGGGTGGATTATAAACAATAGAAATTCATTTCTTACAGTTCTAGAGGCTGAGCAATCTAACATCAATAAGGTTGCCAGAGATAGCTGTGTTCTATCGAGCACCATTGTTTTGATTCCAGATGGTATCCCCAGCTGTGTCCTCACATGCTGGAAAAGTGAACCAAGTCTTTCTAGATCTTTTTGTAAGGGTATTAATAAAATTCATGGGAAGCTCAAGACCCAATTACTTCAGAAATACTCTCCCTCCAATACCATCACATTGCTGATTAAGTTTCAGCATGTTAATTTGGGGAGGACACAAATATTAACACTACAGCTGATATCAAGGAGGCTAATACAGCTGAAGGGGGGTAATTCGCTTAACTGTGGGAAATAAGGTCAGAGAATTAATAATATGTCTGTGTGTTCACTTGTGAGGGCAGTATGGTGGACTTATTATTGTGGTCAACTTGAGCAGGAATGTCAAGCTGAACTGAGTTGGTGTGGTTCTGGGTGTAGAAGATCCACCTGAAGGTTATTGCCAACAGGCCATTAAGGAGAACAGGAGCAGAAGATGGGGGCCAGCTGTTTCCCGGGAGAAGCTCTTTTGTGGTTGGTTTCCCTGAAGGAACTTGGCAGTTCTTGTCACAGAAGGAGCTCAGGGCCTTGCTGTCATCAAAGATGGCTGCTGTTTGCTTCAGGGGAGCTCTGGTCTTCATCTCTGCCCTGAGCATCGTATCCTGGTTCCACTATAGATTTCTTCAGCCTTTTAGTGCAGACATGGATGTACATGGGACGTTGCCATGGGCTCCCAGCCGTCAGTTGGATCTTTCGGGTCTCAAGTGCATAGACAGACATTCTGCACTCTTCCTGCATTTGGCTTGTGAATGTTGCAACTTACGTTTGTCCTGTATTAAATCTGCTCTCTTGCAAACCATTGACTCTAGAAAGGTAACTAATACAAGCAGTAAGCCTTTATAGGCATGGACATAACATTTAACATGACTACAGTTTGGTCAAGAGAAAGAGAAAAGTTTTGTAAGCCTCAGAAATTACAAGCAGCAGATTTCCTCGTTGGCACAGGTCTCTGGGTCTGACGTTCGGATTAAAAAAAAATACTCTTTGAAAGATTGTGCTTGTTTATAAAATCCCAGATGGGAACAGCTTCCAATTCTGGGACTTCTGCTGACTAGCTCTTTATTTAAAAGAATTATTGTTTATTAATAATCCCCATTGCCACAGGCCCCTAACAACTAATCACACAGATTAATATACAGACAGATAGCTTCCACCAATCTAAATTTGTTCAAAAAATTTGTGTAATTGTAATAGCCAATCAATTGTCCAAAACAAGTTACGTTCCCTCACCCCATTGTTTCCCTTTTTGCCTATAAATATAGTCCTCCTCTTCCTTGACAGAACATGTTTGATTTCTAATTGAACTTATGTGTCTTTACTTGCAAATATGTTACACAAAAATGGCCTTTGCTTTTAACGTTGCTTACGGTTTCTTGGTTTACACGGGTCATTGTAGGAAACATTTTTTAGGAGAATGGGAAGCCACTGTAAGGGTTTGAGGGGAATGGTGACATAAGTTAGTTTAATAAGGCTTTTTTGTTGAAAATAAATAGAAACAGGCTGAAAATGAGACAGTGTTGCAACCGTCCAAGTAGGAGATGATGGTGGCTGGGACAAGAGTAATAGCAGTGGAAGTATGAGATGTGATAAGATAGTATTGAGTGGAGCTGACCTGTTTGGTGAAAGACTAAACGAGTGCTGTAAGAAAGAGAGAGTCAACCCTCAGCTCAGGATTTGAGCATGAGTAGCTGGAAAGTCAGAAGTGGCATCAGCTGTGAATGGGAAGCGTGTGGGTGGAAAAGGCTGAGGGCACAGGGAAGATCAAGGGCTAATTTTGGTCATGTTAAATATAAGATGATGTTTAGAGTTCTAGCCCAGTAGAGAACCAAATCTGCATGTCTGGAATTTCAAGGAGAAAATCAACAGCGATTTTTGTTTTTAAATCATATGAGATGAAATCACACAGAATAAAAAATAAAGAAGATATGTGAGGACTGATTCATGGAGTATTTTTAGATTTAGAGACCAAGGAGATGAGGAGGAATCAGAAAAGGAGACTGAGGGGCCATCAGGGAGGAAGAAATTCAGAAGAGAATTGTATCCATTTAAAGAAAATGTTTTCTTGGAGGAAAGAATCATGAAACCTGACAAATACTTCTGTTTGGTCCAATAAGCTAGAGTCTGAGAATTGATAATGGCTTCAAAAGTCATATATTAGTGGTTGTTTGGAGGAAAAGAATTTTGGTGAAGAGAGATGTACCAAAGTGTGATAGTACTGCCTTCCAGAGAGAATGGGAAAAAGGTAATTGGTGATACTGAATTTAGCCAACTATTTCTAGTTTTTATGTAGAAAAATAGGGTCAGTGGATTTTCAAAAGACTGAAAATATAGCATGTATGTATGGTGGGCAAAAATTCACCAAGGAGGAAGAATCACGAAGCAGAAGACAAGGGAGAACTGCTAGAAAGTATCCTTTAAAAAGAGAGAAGGCACAAGTGGAGTGGCTGTCATGCTATTCACGGGAATGCATGGAAATCTGGTGCATAAGTGGTGGTGAAAGTATGCAGAAAATCCCTAAGGGTTGCTCCAATTTTGCCAGTGAAGTGATATTACTTGATAATGGAGACGGGGCAGGAAGTGCAGGAAGGTTTGAGGGACAAAGCCATTGGCATAGTTCTTTGGAGGGTAGCTGAATAAAATGCCTTAGCAAGTGTCAAAGGATTGCAGCAATACTTACAGCCCAATTGAGTGGTCCCAAATTTAAACTGAGAGGAAACACAGAACTATGTATGTGGTTTTCTTAAGCTAATATTAGTGCACAGACACATACTTAGAACAGATTGAGAATTTAACTGGCAAAGTTGAGGTGTGTTAGATAAGTGAGGAAAAAAATGAAAGTGGAAATACAATGTGACGGTATAATAATGCACAATAGTGAAGAAAGGGCATAGAGTTAGGTTGGGGTGTGGCAGGGGCAGGAAGAGGGAGGATAGTGATCCCAGTGACATCTAAGAATGGCTGGAGTTGTAATAATGGAAGGAGGAAGTGCCAAAGCTAGGAAGTGGGGTTGAAGAGTGATTTACCTGCATTCAGGATATGGAAGAGTAAGGTATCTGGTAATAACAAAGTATAGTATATGAACACAGGTGCGAGTGGCTTGTAGGTTGTAAAACAAGATCATTGGCAGACAGGAAGTCCTGGAAACGGGAATTCAGTGAGTGGAAGGATTTTAAGACCTCAGTAATTTGTACATTTGTGTCTCAGAGAGTGACCTAGCAGTATCAGTCAGCAATGTCAACACCACACAAGTGCACTCAGATGTAGTGAATCAGAAAATCTGGAAGTGGTAGCTTGCAGAGTTTTAATAAGCCCCCTGGATGATTCTGAGGCTGACTGCAGTTTGAGAACCAATGTAAGGCTCACCCAGAAGATGGAAAAGTTAACTTCTTGGGGATGTAGGAAAGGTTTCAGTGAATTAGCATTTAATCTACACCAGAAAATCAGATTGTAATGTTTAGTGGAAGAAGACCTGTTAGAAACATGGAAAGCTAAGATCAAATGAAATGATGTAAAAGTTTAAACTGTGGACTGTTAATGCCAGAAAATCAGACAATATCAGGAAGGCATTGACTTTTAAGGAATCCTGATACTACAACCAAACTTCTTTTAATGTTTGTAAATGTATGCAGTATATAATGATGACATTCCTCATGGGGAGTTGGTACATGTAAATAACATATCTTAGTTCTTTTCTTTTGCTGCTTGTGATTGAACTTGGGAGCCTTGTGCTTGCGAGGTAAACACTCTAATCACTGAGCTAAAGCCTCAGCCTTAGATCTTTTTTGTATCTCCTTCCCTTTTTCTTTCTTCCTTTTTCCTCCACTTTTTAGTTCCTTTCCCATTTGCAAAATTGCTTTCTCCTTGTTTCCTATTATCCATCTTGTCTTTTGCTTTTTATTTATAATTTGAGTTTTTTGTAAAAGAGAAACCATGTGATAGTTAAGCTTATGGTCTCAAGGTGCATCCGTTTTCCTACAAATGACTCGTTTATTTTTCTTTATGGCGGAGTAGTATCCCATTGTGTGTAAATACATTTTCTTTATCCATTCATGTGTTGATGGACATATTGGCTACTTCCAAAATTAGGGAGTATGTGTTCCGCTGCTATAAACTTTTTAGTCACGGGTATTAGGCTCAGTATTGGAGAACTCGCAGAGAAAGTGAAGCTGCCCTGACGCCGGAACGCATCCTCACAGCTTCTCATCATCGCAGCGACCCTAAGGAGAAACCGCTTCATGGCAACAGCTAGAATTCAGAACTCCAGGGAGGGAAGGCAGCCTCAGCCCTTCCGCGACGTCCGGGAGCCCAGGGCCCCGCCCACCCACCGCCAGGCACTTCCGGCGGCGGGGCTCGACGAGTGACGTCACTTCCGGGCGCCTGCACGCAGCGTCGGCGGCGGATTCAAACTCTCGGGCTGCAGTCTGTGGACCTGAAGAAGCGGTAATAGGCCCGGTTCGTCCTCAGTGTCCTGGTTTTCCTGAACTCCGGTGCGGCTGCGAGCATCGCGGAAGCCGAGGAGGCGGGTGCCTGAGCGGGGGCATGGCGCCGTCGTCCACAGTCTCCCAGAGGAAGCAGATAAAGCGCAGAGCCCCCCGCGGCTTCCTCAGGCGCGTCTTCAAGCGACAGAAGCCCCACCTCCGTCTGGAGCCGCGCGGCGACCTGCTGGTGAGTGCCGGCCCATCCGCTGGGGTGTGGGGCAGCTTGCTTCTGCGCCCCCAGGCCGCGTTGAAGGCTTTCCGGCCGCGGCGGGCGGCCTGCCCGTCGGGCGCTGCGACGCGTAGGGTGGAAGGCGGGAGCGTTACAGGGAGGACGGTCAGCAGCGTCAGCTCCGTGACAGAATGCGCCAGGAACCTTTAGGGCTTTTGAGTATCCTGAACGGTACGCGGTCTGGTATGGTCATTAGTGTGTTTGCGAAAGGTGGGCAAGGTACTACCTTTGAAAAATAGATTTTCGAAATTCAGCCTGGGTCGTTCCTGAGCTTGCCTCTTCAGTGTGTTAGCTGAACACATTGACCTGTTTGCTTTACTTTATGCTGTTCAGTAAAGATCTGGTCCACAGTGTGCTCAACTGTGAGTTTATCATCTTAGCCACACAATAGAACATTTAGTTTTTAGTTAAAGCCATTTACTTAACTTGTCATACCGGAAGCATAATGCTTTCCTAATACCCCCCCATCAAACCGCAGTGTAATATAGAGTTTGTGTGTTGAATGCCTATAACATATTCCTCTAGTAGAACAAACGCTATTTCCCCAACTTTAAACCATAGAAAGCACTTCCTGTCACGTGTCACAGGAGCTGTTTGCATAAAGGAGCTATTAGGAGCGGGCATCTAATTTTCAGTGAGTGGATCAAGAGTTGTGGTTAGCAAGGACATAGTACATGGATAGTCTGGGGCGTTCATCGTTCCAGCTGCTCTTAAACTACATTGTTTTTCAACTTCTTTTTTTCTCTATAACTTGGAGTTTTCCATAGCCTTCTTATTTGTTGCCTACCGGTAAGGTTTCTCTTTTTTTCTAGACTGTAGAGTTACCTCCACTTTCCCTTGTTTGGTCTCTGAAGCCCCCACCCCAGGAAAACTGCTTCTGTTATCTCCTGCCCTCTTTTTTGTTGTTTCTTCCTCATTAGAAAGGGCAATACATGCTGTTGTGCCCCTGCCCCTACCCTTTGGTGGTGGCACAAATGAACTGAATTAAAGAGAAACTCACTTTCAACAATTTAGTGTACAGTAGTTTATTCTCAAGTTCTCACGGGGTCTTTTAAATGAAAGGGAGGAAATGTACCTGATCAAGAATATCCAGGAGACCAGCTGGATAGTTTGGCAAAAATTTCACCCCATTCTGCCCTGGAGTGATCTATGGACAAGTAGGCCTCCTGGTGAGGTGAAATTTAGGTGGCATGGAAAAGAAGGAGAGTTGAAATTCAATCCTTTGCATAAGTGGCGGACCAGAAGGTCTTTTGGCCACCAGCTGTTCCCAGGTGGTCTGCTTATCTTCTATGGCTTTCATTAAGCAGTTCTCCTATACCGCCTCGTATATGCCATCCATCAACCTTATTTCTTTACTTATGGCTTTCTGGTCACTGTCTCACATCTCTGTGGTTTTTTACAGTCAAGGCAATCTTGTCTTTTTGAACATGGACTTTTTGAGCAGTTAAGAGCATGCGTCATACAGTTTAGCTGTTGAGACTCTAGTGGTGTTTTGTAGACTGTGTGTGTTGATGATGTTGTCTCTCAGTGTAGCATGCAACATCCTGGAGGGAAATAACCATATCGCCTTTTCTGTCTCCCTTTATTTTTCAACACAGAACTAAATCTTTTATGCTGTCTTTGGTATGTAATATTTTTTCTGCTTGATGATGTCTTCTCTCCACTCAGCAAACTATGGTTCTTTAAAAATCCAGTTGAAATGCCAGTTTGGTGAAGCCCTCCTCAGTGCCCTTTAAAAGGATCAATTTTATCTGATCCTTTTGTTAAATTTGTTGTACCAAATGTGCATTTGTTACATTTGTCATTAATTTCTTTATGGGTTTGTTTCGCCCACTAGTCTGGGAACATGGGTGGCGACCTTTTGTATTTCTAGTATAGTATTTAGCAGAATGCCCTGTATATTCTGAGTGCACAGTTAATTTTGGAAATATATAGTAAGTATATATGGGTTGATGTCATTTCCAGTACCTATAAGTTCTTTGTGTCATAGATTTTCTGCACTGGCTTTTCATTATTTTGTATTTTATAGCTTATTTGATTTTATATCTCCAGGTTCTCTAATTGTAAAAGATACACAACACCTGTTAAATTTAAATAGTCAATTTTCTAGCAACTCTTTCTCATTTAGATTTATAACAGAGGAATGCTATGCAAATATATGGGCACTTACAGTTTACGTAAAATTTTAAATGTTAGGACAAAGGGAGGAAGAAGTCAGGATGGCCCAGTTTTACAGTCCACTGAGACTGTAAAGTTGTCTTTTCATTTACCTTTTCTGTAAGTTGTCTTTTGATTTACCTTTTCAGCAAGCTGGTTTTTTTCACAGTGAATTCTTTTATTTGTTGTTGTATTGTTTTGTTTGGGTGCCTGGGATCGAACTCAGGACCTTGCACTTGCTAGGTGAGCACTCTAACCACTGAGCTAAATCCCCAGCCCCTCAAAGTGAATTCTTGATGGAATAACTTGTCTTTTTAAGATTTGAATGCCTGACTAAATACCTTGAGACTAGTTTTGTTCTGACCATTTTAAATCTAAGCCCTTCTACATTTGAGTGCTTAAAATTTTTTGTGTGTCACCTAATAAACAAAAGTAATTTCTGTCATTTTCTGTGGCTCACATCCATGAAGGGGAAGAGGGAGGTACATTCTTTGTAGGCCAACAGCATAATCCAAGTCTCAAAATGTTTAACTAGGACTGGTTTTTTTTTTATTTTGTTTTAGGTTTTTTTTTTTTTTTTTGGTTTGTTTTGCCTTATTCAGGAGGATATGGAAGGATATTTTATTCATGCATTAATAATTTTCTCTTGACTGTGTGTTGGTCAGTGGTTGAAGACCACTGGGGAAACAACGTTGAGAGGGATGGCTGTAGTTCTTGCTGTTAATGGTACATTGAGGAAGAATTTAAGTAAGAAACTATGGTGCAGTGTACTGTGTGCTGTGATAGGAAGCTCAGGGTGCTGTTGATCCACATAATCTTTCATACTGGGTGATTGGGCTTCTCAGGGAAGTGTACAAACCAGAAGGATTTCTGGAAGCAAAGGTGCATTGGAATTCTAAAAGAACTTCAGAAGACACCGTGTAGGACTGGTTGCTGAGGAAGGCAGGAGATGAAACTGGAAAGTCTTAGTCAAGTAGAGTTTAGGGTGAAGGAATACAGAATTTATGTTGAGGACATCTGGGAGCTATTTGTCTTTTAAAGTAAAAAATATGGATTAACAGATGAAATCGTGCCATATTATGGAACATTTTTGCAAAAGGAAGTGGAATATTATTGGAAGTTTTAAAAAAAAAATTAAATGGGATAGTATGAGGTATAACATAAGAATTATAGTGCTCTACTGCAGGGTACTTGTGAGAATTAAAGAAGAAAATGTAACAAAATACTGTATCAAAAGAATATCTTTGATAGATTCTTCATCTTATTAAATTTAAATTCCTAAATTCTTGTTTTCTCCAGATTATCACTAGAGCACTCTTAAATATGACAGTCTGTTAAAGATTTCTGCATAAGATAAAGCATTCAAAATATTACCTAATTATTTAACATTTAGTGATCTGCATAAGTGCTTGTTTGTAGTATGCAAGATAGTGAGTACTAACTATTGTGTGTGGATTCTTCTAACTGCAAACATCACCTGTTACCTCTAATGTAAATAATAAACGTAAATCCCGTTAACGTTACTCTTTAGAATATGGAGAGGGAACCAAGAGTCTGAAGGTAGGGGTAGAGGGAGAGGACAGAAAAGATTTAAGATGTGTCATATACGTGTACTATCTTCAGTGAATGTGATCATTATATGTCATGTAAACTAAAGACAAATTAATGAAAATAGGGAAGGGGGATCTAGAGATAGAAGGAAGGAGCTGGTGGGGAAGGGAAGGGGACTAAAAATCAAGATGTATTCAGTACATGTATCCACCCCCTAAGATGAATGTGAACATCTTGTACTCCAAACATGTACAAATAAAAATTTCTTTAAAAAGATAACTGTCTAACTAGATCTAAGTTGGTAGTGCCCTCATGCACCTGGCAGAAGCAAGGGTGGGGAAGGTATGAGCAGTAATTTAAGGGAGCCCTGAATGTGATCTCAGAGAGATTGAGGTGCAGGACTACACAATACTTCACGTTATCTCTTGCTTGAACTCTGTGGATCTTTTTTTGTTGTTTAGATGTTGATTTTGAGTAAAATATTTAGCCAAAATGTTTATATCGTATATATCATTTTCAATGAGATGTATATCATTTTTAATATATGCAGAATGTATATATTAGAAATATATGATATATATATAATCTGATGATGTGTGCTTTACATATACAAAGCTTATTTTTAGCAGAATATGTAAGAACCTGGCTCCATGATTGATTAGGGAATGATGTGGGAGAGGGACTTATTTTTGACAATCTTTCCCTTTTTACATTGTTGTGTTTTATATTTTTATTTCGAAATCATTAGAGACTCACACTAAGGTCCCAAAATAGTATACAGTTTCGATGTACTCTTTACCCAGCTTCTCACAATGCTAGTAGCTTGCAAAACTATAGTCTTTTATTATCTACTTAAAGTAAATCTTTAAAAAAGGCTTAAAGACTATTAATAGTAGGTTTGATAATATGATGATAGTTCACAGGTAATAAGTAATGACCTTTGTACATGCACTTTCAAATTCAGCATTCTTTAAAAATTTTAATTAATGTTTTGATTTTTGGGGGGAGTTGGTACTGGAGCCTGAACCCAATGTCTTTGCACTGAGCTAAATTTCCAGCCCTTTTTAGTTAATTATTTTTATTTTGAGAAAGGGTCTTGCTAAGTTGCCGAAGCTAGGCTTGAACTTGTGATCCTCCTGCCTCAGCTTCCCACAGTGCTGGATTTACAGACATGTGCCACGCTGCCTGGCTTTGATAGATATTTTCGGTTCACTCTCTGGTTGAAGGGGATGGAGAGGTAGAGGGAGGGGGAAGGGAGATACAGGGAAGAGGACATAAAAAAGAATTAAGATGTGTTATGTGCATGTACTAGCTCCCCATGATGAATGTAATCATTATGTACTACAAACATGTAATAATAATTTAAATTAAAAATCGTGACTCTCAGAATGTAGAATAAGAGCCTAAAATATAGTTGTTATATTTTGATTTAACATATTTTTGAAATTTGAAGTGTATAAATATAAAAGTCATTATTTCAAAATATTAGTGTTTGAGTTTAAAAATCCATTTATATTTTCCCTTTAAAGGTTCATTTGAACTGTTTACTGTTTATTCATCGGTTAGCAGAAGAGTCCAGGATAAATGCTTGTGAGAATAAGTGCGGAATCATTAAGAAGAATCATATATTGGCTGCAGCAAAGGTACAACCTAAATTTCTTTTTTTTGAGCAAGAATTAATTTTAAAAATATGGCTGGGGTCGTCGTCTGCCTAATTCCGATACCTTGTTCAGCTTTGTCCATTGAGTTGATACTTGGCTCTCCATATTGCTGAGTGTTGATGAAAGGATTTAGATGTTTTCCTGGTATGTGCTTTATAGATTTCTGATGGCAAGAGTGCCACTGCTTTATTACTGTTCAGGAGAAAATGATAGTCTGGTTGCTAAAATTTGTCAAAATTTTCTTCATCATTATCATTTTAAATGACCTCAGTTGACTAATTGGTTTTTCTACCATAATAGATCAGTCATAGTGCTGTTATTTATACACAGAGCTGGTTTCCACAGAATATTTAAGAAATTGGCAATCGTGGTTGACTAGGGGGTGATGTGGAAGAGACTTGTTTTTCTCAGACTTTCTCTTTGTTCACTTTTTAAGGATTTTTATTTCAAATTATAGACCAACAAGGTATCAAAAACTATAGTTATGTAAATTTATGAAAAATATACTAATAAGCGAACTTGCTGAATTCTACCTGAGTGTTTTGTAAATTCATTTGAATGTATAATATATATGTATCCATCATTTTGTACATTAATTTGCATACATAATACTTTCTCTGCAGTGCCTGCAGCAATGGCGTACCAGACAGAGAAGTACTAGCCTAGTAACAGACCTGTTTAATGCCATGTGTGTGAAGCCTAGAAATACGTGTGCCCTGGCGATTGTTAGGCTCTTTGAAATTCTCTTGTGCTTATAAACATTCTAAATATTAAAATCAAAATAAATATTTTGTTCTGGAAGTAAAATAAGGATTTTAAATAAGACTTTAAAGAATATATGTTTTAAATTTAGAATTTCTTTATAAATAAATTATAGTTATACTTACCCAAACTAATAGTTTAGTTCTTTAAAAAAAAAAAAAGGAGATATTCTATCCTTGTCCCCTGAGCCTACTTAAAATTAAACATCCTGTCTTGTCTTATTTCTGCCCCCAATTGTATGTTTTGAAAATGTCTCCTTAACAAGATACTTAGCAAAAGATGAACAGTCTTGGTCTCCAATTGATATAATTGCAGCCCTAATATGAGAAATTTTATGTTGCAGTGGGTTTGTACTACTTTATAATTGTGAAATGCCTGATTTATGGTAGGCTTTTAAGTTTTAGAATATTCTTTAACTTCTTGGATAACTAATTGTCTAAAATCCTCAAGCTTGAAACTGTTAATCTGGATACTTTTGAATTACACTTGAAGAGATTAATGACTAGAGTTGAATATAAAACCAGGCTCTGAGAATCTAAGCATGTTTTGTATTCATTGAGAGAAAAAGCCCATTTTAGAGAAAATTTAAATCATTTATAAGGAAACGATTCACTAATTCCTTCCAAATTGGTTTTTATATATTTAGATGTGCATAGTATGCACCTAAGGCTATTTAACTTTTTGTTGGAAATTGTTTTATTTTTCTATTGGTGTAATATGAATCTCCATTTTCCCCTCCACAGGTAATTCTAAAGAAAAGCAGAGGTTAGAAGTCAAAGAACACATTCTTGAAAATTATATGATGCCTTATTTTAGGTGGTAACATGTTATAAAAGCACTTTTCACATATTAATTTATATCATGGAGTATTAAAATATTGGCTGGATGAGGAATCTGTTTATTTGTGTATCGTTTTGCCGGCATTGAAGTATCTCAAGTAACACATAGGACTGTTTTACTTTGTTTTTAGGAATGATGTTTTGTTCATTTTAAGTTGCCCTTAGTCCATTTTATTTCTGTTTTGTTGCTATTGCAAGTATTTTAAATATCAAAAAATAAAATTTTACTACATTAAATAATTTGAAGAGATCTACTTCTTAGAATGAAGTTTAGATTTAGGATTAGATTTAGCCATAAATATGCAATGAATTTAATTTCCAAAGAAAGACAACATGCAGTCAAATATAGGTACACACTCAGAACTATGCTAACTATGCTAATTGGCTAGATGTTTCTTATTGAAGTCGACACCATAGTTAATGATCACAAGCATTCATACACAAACCCATGAGCGTGGGAAACAAAATAGGTCTTAGTACAAACTCATTATTCTTCCCCCATATTTGGTGAATCCCAGCACTGCAGACCCTGGAAGGAAGCCATTCATTGAGAAATTTAAAAACATCCTAAGCTGTGTTATGTACATGTACCAAATCTCTATGATGGGTGTAATCGTTATGTTTTGCATACATGTACTAATAAATCATAAGGAACAATTTTAAACAATTATATGCCAACTAATTATATAACCTTGAAGAATGGGTACATTTCTAGAAACAATCTACCAGGAGTGAGTCATGAAGAAATAGAAAATCTGAACACAAGTATAATAAGTAAAGAGACTGAGTCAGTTATCAGAAATCTCTCAACAAGAAAAGCCCAACGCTGGACAGCTTCAAGGTGAATTCTACCAAACTTTCAAAGAATTAATACCAATCTTTCTTAAATGGTTCAAAAAATAGAAGGAACTCCTAAGACCAGCATTACTGTTACCCAAACGAGGCAAAAACACTACAAGGAAACAAAAGTACAGGTCAGTAACCCCAAAGAACATAGATACAAAGATGATAAAATACAATTTAACAACACATTAAAAGATCATATACCATTATCAAGTTGGATTTGGGTTTCGGATGTGAATATAGTTCAGTATATTAGTCATGATATTGTATATTAACAAATTGAAAGAAAATTGCATGGTAATCTCAATAGATGCAGGAAAAGCATTTGATGAAATTTAACATGCACTTACGATTAAAACTCCGTAAGACAGAATTAGAAGGAATTCACCTTAACACAATAAAGGGCATATATAAAGTGGTCCAAGTTTATATAATAATGGAGAAAAACAGAAAGCATTGTTTCCAGAGTCTGAAGAGGGCAACAAAATCCATCCACGTCACCTCCCTTCAGCATGGTATTGAAAATCTTCCAAAGCAGTCAGCTAATAAAAGAAGTTAAAAGATACCTAAATCTACAGAGTACTAATATCTTTGCTTTCAAATGATATGATTAGGATATTATAAATAACAACAAAAAATTCAGGATAAATTGATTTTATTAGGTTTCAGGTTATAAAATCAACATACAAAAACTAGTTGTCTCAGTTGCTCTTTCCTTGCTGGGACACAGTACCTGACACCCGTAAGTTTAGTTAAGAAAGATTTAGCTTACAGCTTCTAGAGGTTCCAGTCCATAGTCAGTCGGTTCCAAGTCAGGGCAGCACTGCAGAGGGGCTGACAGGGCAGGCAGGAAGCAGGGAGACCTCCTGCTGTCCCTTTTTTGTTTCATCCAAGCTGCAAGCCTATTGGTTGGTGCCATGTGTGCCCGGGGGTGGATCTTCTATCTTCAGTAAATCCATCATGCACACCCAGAACTACGCTAAATGATCAGTGGATTGATCTAGTATCACACAGCAGTGATCCAGTCACCTCCCCAAAGCCTCACTTATGACCACATGAGGCTTTGAGGGGAGATCTCGATGTAAGCTGAGACACCAGTTGTGTTTCCATATACCACAGACTATCATGAAAGGAAGGTAAGAAAGTGCCATTTACAATTCCAAATAAATACTGAGGAATAAATTTAAACCCAGAAATGAAAATCTTTCACATAAAAATTACAAAGCATTGACGAAGGAAATGTCGTGTTACCCAAAACAATGTACAGATTCAATAATACCCTAATCAACATTCCAGTGGCATTCTTTACAGAAATAGAAAAATACTCCAAACTTTATATGGAATCACAGGAGCCAAAGCAATTTTGATCAAGAACAGAGCTGCAGTTTTTGTGTGTTTTGACTTTAAAATACATTGCTAACCTGTATTATTCAAAATATATCATCAGCATAAAAATGGACCTATTGGCCAATGGAATGCCTTCTGTTTTTACAGAGGCCCTGTGTCAGTGTTCTCCGAAAGTCCAGAACCAATAGAACAGAACCTTTTATAACTATAAAAGGAAATTTGTTAGATTGCTTTACAGGCTCAGTAACTGGCTAGTCTCACAATGACTGCATACTGGAGAGCCAGAAAAATAAGCATCTATTTGGTTGAAGGAGCTGGAAGCTACAGAGCAAGAGGGACCCTTTCTGCAGTCCCACTCTGAGGCTGACAGCCTGGAAACTCCCTGGAGAGTTGCTGGTGTAGGTCTGTGTCGAGAGGCTGAAGAAGCTGGAGTCTGAAGTCCACAGATGATGGCTGCAGCAAAAGATACACCCAAGCGGAACGGAGCTTGAGCGTGCTGGTGGACTTCCTCCTCTTTCGCTTTTCTTTCATCCAGGTCCTCAACCTCTGGGACATTGCCTCCCACGCTTGGGATGGGTCTTCCCCCTTCATGTTACTTGAACATTTGCCAGCTGTCTGTGGAAACATCCTCATACACAACCAGCAACCTGAAGTGTCCTTTACTAATTTTTTGTGTATCCCAAGCCAATCAACTTGACAATTACGATTGACTACCATGGGCATATTTGGGTGTTTTATGAGACATTTGGGGAAAGAAAAAATACTATTGGGCAGCCATCAATGCAGAAGTCTTCTGCGTGAAGTTGTTTGTGCAAGGTTGTGGTGCTGGCAGTCTTTTGTGAGTAGCTCTTGTTATGAAGCATATATGCAAAACACACCCTGCTTAATTAGATCACTGCTTTACTTGTTAGAGCTTGACAAAAGGGACTCTCTTGATTCTGATAACGTTCACATTTCTCCCTTTGATCAAGATCTTTCACTAAAAGCATCACCAGTCAGTCATCCTATAATTAGGTTTCGTTTGTTTCTCTGTTCTGGGAAGGATCTTTCTCAGGTGTTGATCTAGTTCCATGTTGGGGGCACTGATTGGTGACTAGGAGTCATTGTCAAAACATTTAGCCATTTGTAAGCAGCGAGGCAGTCGAGAAGTGGTTCCTAGGCTATCTTTACCTGGAGCCTATGGTTAAATTTAGTTCTGTCTGTTCTGTAGGTGAGGGATACCACCTCAAAGTTTTGAACAGCTTTATTTTGTTAACAGTTGTACTTTTCAGAATTTTTTAAAAAAAATTTTTATTTTAATGGTACATTTTCGATATACATATTGATCTTCCATCATTGGGCATTTGTACCTGTACATGATATACCTTGTTGCTTCTTTTTTTCCCATTCCCCTCCCCTGACCCCCTCCTTCCTCCCTATTTACAAAAGCTTTGTTTCCATTTTTTCCTTCCATTTCTTATTTCTCTTGTCCCTCTGTTCCTTTCCCACTCCCTTGTTCCCTTTCCCATTTGGACACTTTCTTCCCTTTCCCAATATGATACATTTTAGTCTTTATTTACACTTCAGTTTCTCACACCAGAGAAAGTATGCAGTATTTAAACATGTGTGTCCGATTTATTTCACTTAGGAGTATGGTCTCAAGATGCATCCATTTACCTAGGAATATCTCAAGCTTATCATTCTTTATGGCAGAGTAGTACTCCATTGTATAAAAATACCACATTTTCTTAATCCATTCTGCTGTTGATGGGCATTTGGGCTGCTTCCATGATTTAGCTATTACAAACTGT
>PVJO010011800.1:6005-58292 GCA_004026905.1 Hystrix cristata
CCTTTCCCTTTTCTTTCCTTTGTTGCCTTTCTGCTTTTCCCCTTCTTTCTTTCTAGTACTCCTCTCCTTTGTATATTATCTTCCTTTTATATAATATCTATTACACCTCTTTGTCCTTATTTACAGTTATGGTTTCTCATATCAGAGAGACAATTCGATGTGTACTCATGAGTGTCTGATTTATTTCACTTAAAAGTATATTCTCAAGGAACATCCATTTATATATGAATGACTCTAGTTTGTCCTTTTTTATGGCTATGTAGTACTCCATTGTGTAGAAAAACCACATTTTCTTTAGCCATTCATTGGTTGCTGGGCATTTAGGTTGTTTCCAAGACTTAGCTATTACAAATTGTGTTGCTATGAACATGGTTGTGCATATGTCCCTATGGTATGATGATTTTAATTCTTCTGGGAAGATCCCCAGTAGGGGAATAGCTGGGTCAAATGGAACCTCCAGTTGTAGTCTTTTGAGGAATCTCCATATTAATTTCCACAGTGGCTGGACCAGTCTGCATTCCCACCAACAGTGGAGGAGGGTTCCTTTTTCCTCGCAGCCCCACCAGCATTTGTTATTGGTTGATTTTTCCATATATGCGGTTCTTTCTGGAGTGAGGTGGAATCTTAATATTGTTTTGATTTGCATCTCTCGGATGACTAGTGCTGTTGAACATTTCTTCATATATTTATTTGCCATTTTTATTTCTTCGTCTGAGAAATGTTTATTCATTTCAGTTGCCCATTTTTGGATTAGGTCTTTAAATTTGGGAGGTTTAATTTTTTTGAGTTCTTTGTATATTCTAGATGTTAGACCTTTGTCTGATGGATAGCTAGCAAAAATTTTTTCCCAGTCTGTGGGTTTTTGTCCTGCTCTGTTGGTGATTTCTTTTGCTGTGCAAAAGCTTTTTAATAGCATGTGGTCCCAAGCACTGATTCTTTGTATTGTTTCCCATGCAGTCTGGGTTCTGTTCATAAATTTTTTTCCTACCCCTATGTCTTCGAGGGTTCTTCCTATTCTATTCTCCAGTAAATTTAGTGTTTCTGTTTTAATGTTTAGATCTTTGACCCACTTTGATCTCAGTTTAGTGCATGGTGAGAGGCATGCATCTAGTTTTAGTTTTCGGCATGTGGTAAGCCAATTTTTCCAGCACCATTTGTTAAATAGGCTGTCCTTTTTCCAGTGAGGGTGTTTGGCTCCTTTGTCAAAGATGAGGTATTTGAGTGTGTTTGGGGTTTTTTCTGTATCATGAACATAACAGAGCTCGCCATTTCTTTATTTCTCTCATCAGAGTTTTATAGTTTTTCTCATGTAACTCTTACATAGATTTTGATAGATTTATGCCCAAGTATTTAATTTTAGGGGTGCTAATGTAAATGATACTGTATTTTTTCTTTCAGTTTCCACTTGTTCATTGCTAGCATCAGAGCAAAATTTAAGAGGATCAAAAAACAGAGAGAGAGTTTCCATAGAAGAAAAAAAAAGATTATCTACAAATAAGGAGGATCAAAGTGACATTAGACTCCCTTCTTTTCTCTCTCTCTCCTTTCCTTGCTTCCTCCCTCCCTTCCCTCCTTCCCTCCTTCCTTCCTTCCTTCCCTTTCTTCACCCCCCTTCTTTTTTTCTGCTAGGGATCAGACCCAGGACCTCTTGCGCGCAAGGTAAATGTTCTACCATTGGTTTACAACCACGGTCCAATATGAAAAATGTGGCCGTGTTCGCTATTAGAGAGTGTACCCGTGTAAGTCATCACTTTAAAGTAGCAGCTGGTCCTGAGTTGGTGGCGTCTGTCCCATCTTGCTCAACTCTGCCAATGATGTGAAAGCAGCCACAGACAACATGCAAATGAGTCGGTGAGGCTCTTTCCAATTAACATCTTAAAAAACAGATTTTATTTGGTCTGCAGTCTATATTTTGCCAACCTTGATTAGAAGTAATAAGGAGAAAAGTTACAGTGTCTTTTAAATGGATGCAAAAAAACTTCTGATAGAGCCAGGCGTGGTGGTGCACACCTGTAATCTCAGAACTTGGGAGGCTGAGGCAGGAGGATCGCCATGAGTTCCAGGCCAGCCTGGGCTACCCTGCTCAACCCCCTCCCCCCGAAAAAACTTCTGACAGAGTTCAGCACCACTAAAAACACTTGGGAACACAAGAATTTTCTTAACTTGGTAAAGACTAGCTAACAAACTTTGCAGCAAATGCCACACTTCAAGAAGAAATTTAGATGTACTATTATTAAGGTAGGAGAAATAGAAGATCATACTCAATATCAGTAAATATGGTTCAACAGAATACTGAAGGTCCTGACCAAAGCAGTAAGTTAGGAAAAGAAATTAAAAATATAAGATTGGAAAGTAAGAAATAAAATAGTTCCTAGTCAGATGATATGATAATTAATGAGAAAACCCAAAGTAATCAACAAACTTCTAAGCCTATGAAGAGTGTTTAAAGCCAGTGTAGTGGTGTGCGTGGCTCTAATCCTGGCATTCTGGGAGGCTGAGGCAAGCATTCCTGAAGGCTTGATTGCAAATTCAAGCTCAGCCTGGGCAATTTAGCAAGACCCTGTCTCAAAATACAAAATTTAAAAAGGGCCCGAGATGTAGCTCAGTGCAAAGGTCCTGGGTTCAATCCTCAGTACCACAAAATAAATAAGTAAATAAATAAAATTTAAAATGAGAGTTTAGAATTTGCTGGATTCTAGATTAACAGAGAAATTTGAATACAAAAGATAAATATTATTGACAATATTCAAGGGACAAGCTCAGTTTTTTTTTTTTTTTCTATTTTCAAGCAGTGTGGGGGACTGAACTCAGGATTTTACGTATGCCAGGCATTCGTTCTACTACTAAGCTACATCTTCAGCATCTCCCTCCCTTTTTAAAAGAATTTGAGTGCTCACTTCAGCAGCACATATACTAAAATATTAAAAGAATTTGAGACAGGGTCTTGCTGAGTTGCTGGGCTGGCCTGAACCGCTCAGTCCCTCTGCTTCAGCCTATGAGGAGCAAAGTTCGAGGGGGGCACCATAGGGGCCAAAGCTAAGTTTAGAGAGGTAGATGTTTGTGCAATTTGGGAGCTAACTTTAGGAAATATAAAATAAAACTACTGATTCGAAATCAGCTATAAAATATATATTTATTTAAAATGAGAACTTGCAACTAATTAAAATTTTGAAAATTGAAAAATATAATAAATATGACCAAGAAAAGAGAGGCTTTTTTAGAAATGAATGAAGTGCTTGACTTACACCTTCCATCTTTGCATCTCAGGGGCCCAGTGTCTAGTGGGTCGGGCCGGGTGGGAGGGATTCCGGGAAGTCCCAGAAGCCATTCAGAGGCTGAGACACCAGACAATGATTTCACTGTGTGCGGAAGAGATGCAAATCTTATAAATGCATCCTAGCAACCCCAAGCTTGGTGTTTCTCCAGCTCTAGTTCCTCGTGGGCCCAGCCGCTCAGGGCCCGTGATCACTCTAGGGCTGTCCGGCAGGTGCAGTGGAGGGGACATAGGATGGAAAGAACCATTGTCACCAGTGGTAGTCAAAGTGCTCCACCTTCACAGTTTTACAACAACATGGACCTATCTCCAAGCCCCTCCCAAGAGCCCAGAAATGAGAATAAACTGGTCTCTGATAATAGCAACAAAAACACAAAAGTCCCGGGGATTAACATAACAAAGAAGGCTGAGGGCACAAAGGAAAACAATTAGATTTTACTAAAGGCCATTAATTGAAAGGCCTAAATAAATAGAAACACTATATGTACATTTGAGATGATTTAATTTTGGAAAGATGCCAATTAGCTCCAAATTAATTTTTACATTCAGTTAAATTCCAGTAGGAATTTTGGAGAATTAAACTGATTATAAAATCTATATAGAATTGAGATTCACAAATAGCTAATCTAATTTAAAAAGAGCAATGCTTGTTCTGTTGATAATCAAACTGATTAAAGGCCAGATGGTGTGGTGCATGCCTGTGATCCTAGCACTTGGGAGGCTGAGGCAGGAGGATCACAAGTTTGGGGCCTGCCTGGGCAACTTAGCAATTTAGTGAGAACTTGTATTAAAAAAAAAAAAAGCTGGGGATGTAGCTCAATGGGAGGGCCATGGGTTCAATCTCCAGGACCACAAACAAACAAACAAACAAACACAATGGTGCCTCTGTTCATTAATGTAATTCTTTCCACGATTCCAGTTGCAAACCAAATTTGATGAGATCTGAATCAAATTTCCCCAAAAGGTCAACGTTGAACCTAACCACTGAATTTGACTTGGGTCTCATTCAATTTGGTTTGTGACCAGAATCATTTAAAGAATTAAGTTTGTGAACCGAGGTACCATTTAAATAAACAAATGTGGTGTGTTGTTGGCACAGGAACAAACAGACCAAAGAAACAGAGTGAGGGACCTAAAAGTGATGCAGATATACATAAATAAATAAACTTAGTAAATAAAAACAAATCTAAATCAACAAAACCGCAAGG
Organism: Hystrix cristata; assembly: GCA_004026905.1. Lineage (NCBI taxonomy): Eukaryota > Metazoa > Chordata > Mammalia > Rodentia > Hystricidae > Hystrix > Hystrix cristata. Next base: position 10,488 of record PVJO010011800.1, read on the forward strand.
GAACTCATCAGATACAGAGGTTGTATCACAAATCAGTGAAGGAATAATGATTTATTTAGTAAAGGGTATCAGAAAAAATGGTCTACTCTTTTTGGAAATAAGTTGGATTCATGTTGAACCTTCTATTTTTGAGAATCCAAATGGGTTAAGACCTAAATGTGAAAAGCAAAAATTATAAAAAGAAATGAAAGAAAAGGCATTAAAAATAACGTGCTTGCCTAGCATGTGAGAGACCTTAGGTTTGATCCCCAGCACCAAAAACAAACAAGAAAACTCCGAACTTCAAAATGAGTATTTCTGTGAAAAGAAAAAAAAAAAAAAAGAAATAAAAGTCATATACAAATCACAAGGCACAAAATAAATGAATTTGGTTACATCAACATTATAGATTGTATTAAAAGAAAAAGCATTGCATAAGCAAAGTTAACAAAGGAGTTATAGAATGGGAGTAGATATTTTTTTAAAGCCTAAACTGTCAGAGATTAAATATCTGGCATATATAAAAACCTGCAAATCCATAAGAAAAAACCCCACAAGAATCCAATAGGAGATAAAGCAAGGCATTTAACAGAGCATTCACAGAGGTAGACATTTAAATAGCTATAACTGTATAAGACTTGTTCAATTTCTTTAACACAATTACTGTAAGAAGGTACCCAATTCTAACCCCTTGGCATGGGAAAAACTAGAAAACTGGAACTGTATCAGCACTCGGGAGGAGGCTCTGGGCCAGGCTGGTGTCCTTCACTAGGCGACGGGTGAAATGAACATAGTGGTTGTGTATGATGGAACATTGTCAGCAGCTAGTCTGGGTCTTTGCTTCAGGGGTAAAGGAAATTCAAACTAAAGCATGAATTTGCAGGAGGGAGTGGGGGAAAAAGAAACAAAATTTGCAGGAGAAAGCTGTAATTAAAGTAAGAGAAAATAAAGGGGAGCACAACTCTGACAAGGATTAAGCCTGAGCCCTGACAAAGAAAGTAGGAGCGAATAGGGAAAGGAGCGAATACCCGGAGCGGGCACACCCCGGGGCAGTCAGACTGGCCTGCCCACAAATCAGGAGCCCAGCTTTTAAGGATTAGGGGTGGACCAGGCTTGAGCTGGTCCTTATTTTAGTATCCTAGTCCTGGAGAATCCTCGTGGCTTGAGTGGTGATTCTGTTACTGGGGTCCTGGGATGCTGTATGCTCTTTCCAGAACAAGAAAGAGGCTCTTGTCCTGAAGAAGAAACGTGCAAAAGGTAGTGAGGTTTTATGTTTATTAAAGGTAGGAAAAGAACTATGCTCTGCAGAGTATGTGTGGGCCAAATCAAGGTAGGAAGAGAAGTATGCTCTGCAGAATAAGAGTGAAGTATGTGCTTATGAGAGAAAGAGCACAGTGGCAAGGAGGTTAATGATGGAGGTCTTTTGTATCCCTCACACCTCAGACTAACGTTAGAGCTAGGCTGTCCCACCAAAAACCTGCTTGATCTCACTCCTGAAAGATTGAAGGTAGCATTTTCTTGTCAGTCCCAGGTGCGGGCTTGGAGACTGTTTTCTGCGCATGTGTTCTGGATCTCCATGATTGGCAGGTCACGCCTGCTTGCCCAGCTGGCTGACCACACCCTGATCTCCTGCCTTAATCCCATTCCCATGAAATGATTGTTTCTGCTCGAGGCAGTCTCAGTCAGAGGCTCTGACTTTTCTGGAATCTAAGCATTCAGAGGTTTAGAGCAATGACTGGAGACTTCCAAGCATCGGTTTCAAGGAAGAGGTCTGGAACTGTGCGTTGTAAAATCTGATAATCGGATAGCCCCGTGAATCCTGAGAATTGCTTTAGTTACTCCCCATTTCAGGACCTAGGCAGGTCCTGTCTTAAAGAGTAATGAGATAGAGTAGAGAAACTCAGGGATAATAAACTTTATTTTGCCAACTTTTAGACAGCTGCTTCCTAAATGAGTAACATGCCTAGCTGCAGAGCTGAGGAGAATTTGACCCAGAGTTTTACCAAATGAAGGTCAAGGTTTGTTCTACTTTTAGTTCCGAAGTGTCACGGGTTTTAGAAAAAACTGCTTTTAAGTTCCTGATGGTCTCTAAAGAAAACATAAATTGTGTTTTTAATGAGTAACAGGTTAAGGGCCCGGGAATTTGTTTGTCCTTTGTCCCCATTGGTGGTCTCTGTTTTGTCATGACTATGTTAGTACCACACAGCAGTCAAAAGTAATGAGCAATTACTATGCCTGCATTGAGCAGTTGGGAAGATCTTGAAAGCAACCCAGAGGGGAGACATGTAAGAGACAGAATGGAATTGATAGCATGGGACCATTTTATGCAAATTTCAAAAACACAGACAACACTATGGTTTTAAAGGATACCCACATGTCTAAATAACTAAGGCTATAAATGTTAGAACAGGAGAACACACAGGAGACATTTTGACACAGCTACGTCAAAATGGAGGAGGCTGGTTGCTTGTTATCCAGAAATGTTTGCTGTAGAGACTACTGCCTCTTATTGTACCCTTGGGTTGGAGTGTTGGGAGTGGGGTGAAGAGTCTGCTTGGCCATCGACTTGTGAGAGCAAACTACGGATTTAATGGCCACTTTTAGAATACAGGGCACCGTATCAGGAATCTTCATGTCAAAATGGTTTCATGAAGATGTCATTTACTCTCTCACAAATAAGTTAAAAGGCCCTGTTCTGGTAAGTCGTCTGGGCCATGGAGGGCTAATCTCATCTTCTCTGTGAGAGCCATTTGCCCTGCACAGCTGTATTGCTGAAATGAGTCACTTTTAATGGGAATAGCAGTCTTTCCTGGAGGACCCCGCTTGGGGACAAGGTTCCCATTCTGGGGTACCAGGCGTCCAGGCCCAGCCCCATCAGCCCAGGAGGCCTCTGCTGGCCTCTCCTTTGTGACACTGTGGTCTCTCTGTCTGCCTTTAAGTCAGAAGATAAAAAAGAAGTGAAATAAATAAGATCCCTCTCTTTTTCTCTCTCTTTTGAAAGCTAAAGGATTACTTAGTAAAACAGTATAGATCAAAACAGTAAAAACATAGTTCTAGTTAAAAGACAAAAAGCTCCATTGGATGGGACCATAAAGGGCTACCTAAGAACATTTGTCCAAATTAAAAATAACTAAAGCCATAAAGCAGGGGAGCCTGCGATTGTGTGTGTGAAGCTTCCAGAAGCTCACCCCAGAGCGCAGGTTCCCCCAGCTGTAGGACGCAGCCAGGGACAGTGAGCTGTCCTGCCATCTCCCTTAGGTGCTGGGCCTGTGCCAGGCCCAGGGACCCACCGATGGGCGGGTCGCAGGGACACTGTCCCTCCTGGGGCCCAGTGGTGGCTGGGAGTCCCAGCTCCTCCTCTTCCGGCCTCTTCCCTGGGTGGTACCCACTGTCTCTCTCCCACCTTCCTCCCCACCATGCAGGATGAGACCTCCCCACTTCAAGACCTGGCAGATGGCCCACTCTCAACTTCCTTATCTCTCGACAGGGGAGAATTACCCCAGATGTGAGGGGTTTTCCTAATGGAGGCTCACGTCAGGACGCCCTCCCCACCTAGAGTACTTCAGCCTCTCCACTCAGACCCTCCCACCAGACTCGATCCTGTGGAGAGTGCACCAGCTTTTCCTTCAAGGTGGTGCTTTAACACCCAAATAGCCCCTCCGAGCCAGAAAAATGTGGAGCTCCCTAGTTGGTGCTTAGTAGATACTAACTGGTTCACTGAAAAGTCTTGTATTCACTTTGTTTTCCTGCCTCCCGGACCAGATTGTGAGCTCTTTGGAAGGTAAATCTCCTCTTTCCCTTCCATTTATTCTATTAATCAACAAATACTTGAGCTTCCAAGGTGTGTGAGCCCTGTTTAGGCCTCAGAGACACCAGACAGTCAGCTCAGTCCTCCTTGAGCCCACCTTCTATGGGGGGAAGAGGAGGAGGCCATTAAAAACCAAGAAAACAATCAAGTAGGCAGAAATAGCACACCTTTTGAGAAGGGCGATGAATTCAAAAGAGACCGGGGAAGGGGGTCTCCCATCTGGGGAGGTGACCTGCAGATGAGAATCAGATGAGATCCGAAGACGAGGGAGAGCTGTGGGGAGCCAGGTGAGCTGGAGCAGAGTCAAAAGGAACCGCCGCTGTCTGCAGTGGCCGGAGACAGAAGGTTCCTGGACGTTTCAATATAGGAAAAGGGGGCTGGCGACTGGAGCTGAAGCGCGGGAAAGGGAGTGGGGATGTGAAGTTTGAGAGGCAACCAGGAGAGAAATCATACATTCAGGACAGGTCTGTGGGCCTGTGCAATGTGTGCATTGCAATGTGGATTTTCTGTTCTGCAGTATTGGGGACTGAACTCGGGGAGAGCTGAGCTACATCCCAGTCCTTGGCCCTTTTTTCACTCTGAGACAGGCCCTTGCTAAATTGTCTAGGCTGGCTTCAAATTCACGATCTGCTTGCCTCAGTCTCCCAAGTAACCTGGGATTGCAGGAGTGTGCTACTGTGCCTGACGTGGATTTTCCTTTAATGACACTAGGAAGCCCTAGAAGTATCTTAAAGAGAAATGACATGATCTGCTTTGCACTTTTGGAAAGATCTTAAAGGGGATTAAAGAGAATGTTAAGTAATATCAGGAGATAGAATCAGTGAGTTAGAGTGTGGCACATTCCTTGGGATAAATGGCCTCCTTGCAGAAGGTGATGGGCGCCAGATCGAGTGTGTGTGGGGGTGAGGGATGGTTAAAGATTTAGAAGCCCTCAGTCAAATGCAACGGACTAGCCGTGTTTTGATCCTGATATGACGAAACCACTGTAAAAAGTGATTTTCGAGCCAATGGGAAAATTTGGACATTGATTGAGCATTACATCACATTAAGGGGCCATCACTCATTTTGTTAGGTAAAGGTATTACAATCAGGTTACAGGAAAAGAAGTCTTTATCTGTCAGAGACGCATCATGAGGTATTTACAGGTGAAATGAAATGTCTGAGATTTGCTTTAAAATCTTCAGATAAAAAGTGCGTGGGAGAGAATAGATGAAACGAGATTGGCAAAATGTTGATAGTTTTTGAAGCTGGATGATGGGTACATGGGACTTCATTAATCCAGTTCCTGAAATTTTCCATTAAAAAGTATAAAAAATATTTTTAAAGTTCCCTGTTTTGCCGTGCTGAGTGGTGCCACCGTGTGCGGCACTGGTGGGGAGGAACTGGCTGGGAACCACCTGAGGAAGTTTTCACTCTCTTGGGGCTGGGCCCCAGGTGCCCCTGGCCGGGGACAGCAGAGGGTGCTGAGCAGGAGTGTGGGGCCAGACAGACTTGGTGCTCTCTGCTACCTTGGCCAGAGCCTCAGTTTCCCACCCGTAAAGGAGAACAGCTGGGGTTGCATTCCTCTTAGGATGTTATGCCCAGCTCATTGCCAGGTAGTGGCTTCTGTTCAACTCGCAGTAGCGTCTGAGGCCCCACATAGACTGTGCTGGTGCACAGCACGACTGAGTTCCAGAATCCTCTCGTGGGATTGGTGTCCTAGAAAATCAAGGACCAATACATGAGTTGAAGTACATGGGTCACCATGTGTGTGCACACAACTCTGGCTGAATTTGCTCCTGGCATTCCTCAGCAGGCCTGGGGTTTGGCCTCCAGGACAGGCTGGGTATGGGCCTGCCCCGAGGATGCAGGGTGGAATTGAAGGAGAGAGACGCTCAGAGCAGAGACGCGCCACGTGGCCCAGGGAGAGGCCTGTGCATCTGCTGGGCCCAAGAGGGAGGGCAGAGCTAGAAGTAAGTGTAGTGCCCAGGGGCACATGATGGCTGAGGTCACATGTTGTAACAAGAGGGGAACAGGCTGGGCAAGAGGACAATCTGGCAGGAAAGTCGCCTACAAGGAATGCATCCAAAACTACTTGTGTGGCATGAGGGTCATTGAGTTTCCCGGGACCTGCCTGTGATCCTGTCGCTGCTCAGCATGGGCCACTGAGGGCTGGATAACCTCACAGGGTCCACCTGCCCCCTGCAGCTCCTTGCTGACTCCACCTGGCATCCAGATGTCTCTCTGAGGTTAGACGAGAGACATGCAAACCAGTCAGCCCTCCCAAGACCCTTTCTCTATGAAGAAGCTTCTTGAACTCAGGTGGAGGGGGGCAGGAAGAGTACGCAGAGAAATTTGCACCCCCAGTCCACAAGAAGGCAAGCCAAAGAGGCAGGGCAGGGGGAACAAGAGCCCCCACTTGGCTCTCCCTCCCCACCCCCACAGGTGTGGGGACAATAGACTGCTAGTTCATTGCTGTCTTCATCACTGGGGAGGAACTTTTGATGAAACCTGTGTTCAGTGGTAGGGGAGGGGACTGTTCTGCCTTCATGTGCTCTATTCCGGAGAACCATTTAGGGAGTCACAAATCCTCTCTGTGTCATATTAACACCACAAATTCCAGCTCTCCAAAAGTCAACACTCATTAACTTGGAGCCCAGCACTCACTTCTGAGTGGCCTCTCATCAAGGACCTTTGGGCTCACCACTCTGCCTGCCCTGGGGCCTTCTGAGCCCTGAGGCGGGCTGGGAATAGGGGCTCGGGCTAGCAAGGCCCAGTCACTCCCTTCTGGCAGAAACTTGGGGACATGCATTTTGGGGAGGAGCTTCTCTTGCTTCTCCTAACACAGAGGAACTTGCTCCTTCTCTTCAGCCTCTTCCTAAGAAAGCAGTTTCCCTGCTGCCCAAGCCCCTTGCTCCCCTGGTTTCCTCCCACCAGCCTGGGAAGGGGTCCTGTGAAGCAAGTATCCCATGAGCACCTCAGGTATCCTCGGGCCACCCAGGACTGGGGGCTGAGGCCCCTTTACGTGGGCCAGGTGGCCCCTTCACACGGGCCAGGTAGCCAGATACTAGAAGGTGAAAGTGTCTGTGGAGCTCAGAGTTGGGCCTGGAAGTCAGAACCACAAGCGGCGCCTCCTCCCTGAGGCACACTGAGAACCTGGGAGGGGCACTTCTCGGGGCTCAGAAGTTCCAGCAGCAGAGCTTCATCTTGTAGTGCCTGAAAAGTCATTCCCCACCATGTTAGATTTTCCTCCACCTCCAGTGGGGCGAAGGTGAGTACCCACACAGTGTAGTAAGGGAGTGTAGAGGCGCAGCTCCAAAGAACTACAACTTCGCTCTGAAGTTTCTTTCTTTCTTCCCCCTACACTGGGGATTGAACCGAAGACCTCATGAGAAAGACACAAGAAGAGCCTGCTTCATCCCTTTCTCCTGTGATGGCTGGAGGAGGGTTTGGCTGACCGCTGTCCTGCCTCTTCCCCTCTCTTCGCTTTGCTCCCCATCAGTCCCCTGAGTGGGGGCCGGATTGGCTTGGCTCCGTGTCTTTCTCTTATCCCAAGTTCACTTTATGGCTACTCTCTGGGCTGCCCTTATGCAGGTACAACTTGGAGGACAGCTGTGGTGCCCTCCCCAGGACTGCTGCTCTAGATTTTGCTGCTGCCTCTTTGAAGAAGCAAAGGGGAAATCTTCTCCCTAATGTGCAGAGACTGGGGAGGGATCTGGGCCCGTTATTAACCTCTCCAAATCCCGATATGCTGTGATCAGCACAGCTAACCCTTCTGAGGATCTCCTGATTCTAGCTTGGCCATTCTTGTGCAGACACAATGGCTGTCGATCAAACATCAAAACTCCTGACCTTTTGCTGAACTGCCACCAGATAGCTGCAACTTATCCTGGATTCCTTGTGCCCACTCCAAGGAGGTGTCTATCTGACTGCAGTGGGCTTGAATTTAAACTAAGCAGTAGAATTTAATTTGGGCCAGTCAGTAGGCTTGAATTTAGACTGACTTGGGCCAATCAGCAGGCTTGAATTTGGATCAATCACAGGTTTGTAGCTACTATATAAGCAACACTTCTCTTATACTTCTTGGGTTGGTCCAGGAGGGGTCGGTCTGGTGTGCTACCCACAACCCCAGTTCTATAGCAAAGTCCTGTTCAAATAAAGCCTCGCTCCCTGGTCCTGTAAATCTGCTCATGATATATTTTTCACGTAGTGTGGGCTTTAAAGTTTCTCTGAATTTACTCCGAATTATTGTGGACACAGTGGCACTTTAAAAAAGGGCTATAAACACTTAAGGCTCTTAGCCCTTAAGAGGTCCACAGACCAGCAGGTGGCAAAGATCAGTGACAGAGACAAGCAACTGGCAGTGTCAACCAGTGGTGTCTACTATTGGCAGCCAGCCATGGCACAGGTGGTAACCAGCAGCAGCTGGCAGAGTCCAGCAGCAGTAGAGACCAGCAAATGGCAGTGTTGACCGACTGTCTGGCATTAACTGGTGTCAGCTGGTAACATCACAATCCAGAGCTCTAACACTACAGGCTGAGAACTGTTGTCACTCACAGTCTAGTGCTGCTAGCAGAGCTGCACTTTGCTAATTCATGATTTCTATCTGAATTGAGCAAAAGAACCCTCAGCTGATTGGTGACACTCATGCATGCTAGGCATGCGATCTACCACTACTTTTTATTATTTATTTTGAGATAGGGTCTCACTAAGTTGCCCAGGCTGGCCTTGAAATTATAGTCCTCCTGCCTTAGCCTCCCTACCTGGGCGAACCTCCTTTCAGACAAATTTGGTATTGTGATCACAGCCCCTTTCACTTTGTAAATTACTTGTTGGTTAAATTGCTTAGGTTTCTGCTCAGAATCTTTTGAGTCAACTTAAAGTCCAGGACACTGCTGACCCTACGCCCCCCACCCCTGTGCTCACCAGGATACCAAGGGATCAAGGGAGCCCTGGCCTGGGAAGCAAGGCTCTGAGCACTGGCCTGTCTGCCTCACCCTTTTGCCATGCTGACAGGTGGGAGAACTTTCTATTTGGAGTGTTCTTAACAAGGGTCTGTGACAGTTTCCTAGGGCTGCTGTAACAAGTGGTCACACACTGGGAAGGTGAGACAAGTTCTCTCCCAATTCCAGAGGCCACAGGTCTGAGATGTGAGGGTGGCAGAACTGCAGGCCCTCCAAAGCTGTAGGAGAGGAGCTTGCTCACCTCTCCCAGCTTCTGGCGGCTCCAGGCCTTCCTTGACTTGTGGTGACATCACTCTAGTTATTGTCTCTGTCCTCAAAACACTCTCCTCTGTGTCCATGTGTCTCAGTTCTTCCTCTACCTCCTATAAGACATCAATCACTAGACTTAGGGCCACCCTAAATCCAGGACACTGTTATTCAGAATCTATTTCCAAATAAGGTCATATTCACAAGAACCAGGGATCAGGACTTTTGAAGGGGGCATAGTTCAAACCACTATGGGGCCAACTCTTGCAACATGGGCAGTGTCAGCAGGGATGGTGAAACCAGAATCACACTCCTCAAAAAACTAAAAACCGATCCAGCTTTCCCATTCCTGGGTACATATCCAAGGGAAATGAACTAGGTATACTAAAGAGAAGCCTGCACACCTATGCTTATGATAGCAGTATTCACAACAGCTAAGATGTGGAATCAGGCTAGATGAATGGATAAAGAAAATGTGGTATGTATACACAATAGAGTATTATTCAGCCACGAAGAAGAATGAAATCCTGTCATTAGTAGAAAAATGGATGGAACTGGAGGACACTATGTTAAGTGAAATAAGCCAGACATAGAAAGGCAAATACTGTATATTCCTTCACATATATGGAAGCTAAAAGAAGCCGACCTGGAAGTAGAATACTAAGTGTTCCTAGAGATTGGGGAGGGTTGGAAGTGTGGGAAGGTAGGAAAGGGAGATTGGATTTGATCAACACATGCTGTGTGTGTATGAAAATATCATACAGAACTCCACTAATATGTGCAATTAATATATATATATATATATATTTTAAAGAGCCATACTCCAAAGTCACGTTAGGGTTTGAGGTTTTTTTTTTTTTCTGCTACCAACTGTCATCATTTGGCTGAGTGACTGAAAGTCATGGGTACACTCACTTCCTCACCATTACTATCTTTAAAGTGGGCACAATACTAACAAAGATTAGTTATTGTGTGGAACTGGGGTACAAGTGACATGGCCTAATGAAATGAGAGATCTTGGGAGATGATGAAGTGCTATCTGTGTACATGTAATTAGCACATTTCTTCACTGCTCTGTGGGTGAGCGTGAGCATGTTTCTTCACCTCTCTGAAACTGTATTCTTACCAGTAGAATGGAATAAAAATAAAAGTATTTTATCACCAGGCTGTTAGAAGGATTACATGATACACCATGGAAGGCTCTCAACATGGAGAGAGTGCTCTTGGAATAAAAGCCAGACACCTTGTAGTGGGTCCTTTGGGAAGCGCAGGCAATCAGAAATGGCATGCATGATTTCCTTCTCCTTACAAACTCTGTCTTGGCTACCTCCCAGCCTCTGTGAGAATGAGATAGTCCCTTGGAATTGAGAGTGGTTGCCTTAGACAAGGATGCAGGCACACTAGTCGTAGGCATCTGAGGAGTCCAGCTCCACCCCTTGGAGCTGTGGGGTATTAATTAGGTGGGATGAAGGTGGTTGTAGATTTGGGAGGTAAAAGGGACCCAGTACTCCTGGGGTCAGCTACATTCTGGAAGCCATTGGTAGGTGATCAGAATGAGGTGATGCTGACAGCTTTGGTTCTTTGGGCTCGTGTCTAGGGTCCCCAGGGTCCTGCTGATCTGCTGTCACTTTGGAGAACAGCCCTGTTCTGAGAGGGTTCCATTGCCAAAGTAGTGGTGTCAGCCAGGTCCATTCTGCCGTGGGATTCTGGCCTGAACGTCTGCGACTGTTTGGCTCACGAGGGGCCTCTTTTCTTCTACCAACTGTGGCATTGGGATGTGCACAGCCGACATCTGCCACATGGTGGCACACTGCTCCCTGCCCCCGGGGCTGCTGCATGAGGGGTTGGAATCAGCTCTTGGTTTCCTCTAAGATACTGGAGATGGTTGGGGATCCTTGGGTGCTCCTGGAGGGTGCTGGAGGGGGAGGATGGAGTTTTTCTCTCTGAGGACAGACTGAGACCCTGTCACTACCCACACTGGATAGGGACCACTCTGCCCATACTATCAACCTCTTCATTTGAGTGACTGTTGTCCCACGAAAAAAAAATCTCTGCTTCTGAGCCAGCACACTGATGCAGCAACACCACTGTGACTCTGGGAGTCTCTTGAGCTTCCGCTGGGCACTATCGTTAGAGTCAGCTTGCTTTACAGTCGCTCCTCACTGCTGACCCGAAACAACACCCCACAGCCTGATCATTCCTTGTGTGACAGACTTGACTCAGAATGACGATTAAAACAAAACCCATACCAGAACCACATCTGGTGCATTCAGGGGCCTTGTGTTAGCCTTCTGTCACTCTAACACGTACCTGAGATAAGTCAACTTACAAGAGACGAAGTTTATTTTGGCTCACAGTTTAAGAGGTCTCAGTCCTTGGTTGGTTGGCAGCACATCATGGTGGGAGCATGCGGCATGGGGGAGGAGACCTTGATCTCATGGTCTGAAACCAAAACAAGAAAGAGACTGGTGTTCCACCATGTGCATTGGAGCGGGTCTGATGTCCAAAGGCCTAAAGCCTCTCGTTAGGCTGCACCTTTAATCGTTCCCACCACCTTCCAAAGGCACCGAGCCGGGGACCAGGTCTTTCACATGGGCCTTTTGGGAACGGTCAGATCCGACCTATAGTGGGCTTATCCACATGTCTTTGAGGATCTATTAAGGCAGAGAAGATTTGTTGTTTGAGGGTGAGCTTAGTAATTGGACATGATGTCAGGCTGTGAGTCAAGTCTGGAGAATATACGGCAGGGGAGAACTCTGGAGATGACAATAACGTGTCTTCAGAGGTGCTAGGGCCAACAGTCTACTCTCAGCCTCAGCCCTCAGCCCACCATTTTGCTATTGTTGCATCCCCGATCACCACGGTAAATGTGGCCTTGCAACACCTGGCTCTCCTGCCATCTGCCCAGGGGGTTCTCTGCCACCAGAGCTCTAGTTACTTCTTCTTTGTCTTGGGTTCATTTTGCATGGCTCTTCAGGGGTTCCCCAGCAAGAGTGAACCGTAGTTGCCCACAGTAGTCAGCAGCACAGTTGAGAAAACTTGGATTGGTCTTTCTCCTTCCTTATTTTACCTTTCTCATCCCCCTCCCCACCACTGATGTTCCTTTGAGTTTCTTTCCAAAATAAACTTCCTGGAGGAAAGTCTGCATTAGGGTGAGCCCTGGCTAGGACAGCGGCCCTATTGAGTTCTTGGGAAGTTGATGAGTGAACTGGAGACTTAGTCAACAACTTGAGGACTGAGTTGGGGGTCTGCCGAGATACTGGTTCGTAGGAGCCCATGGCTTCCCCAGTGGTGTCTTTGGCCTTCTTTTCTTTTATTTTTTAAAATAGCTTTATGGAGATATAACTCATATGTTGTACAATTCCCATTTTAAGTGTGCAATTCAATGTGCAACCATTACCACAATCAATTTTAGAACATTTTCATCACCCCAAAAAGAAACCTGGTACCCATTAGCAGTTACTCCTTTCCCCCCTCAACCCTCTCCTACTAGGCAGCCACTCATCCACTCTCTGTTGCTATGGATTTGGCTATTTAGACACTTCACTTAAATGAACTATATACAATAAGTGCCTTTTTGTGTCTGGCTTCTTTTTCTCAGTATAATGTTTTCAAGGTTCATCTATGTTGTAGCAAGTATCAATATTTCATTCTTATTTAGGGATGAATAATTTTCCATTGTATGGATATACCACATTTTATTTACCCATCAGTCAATTAATAGACATGCCCAGCTATTTCTACCTTTGAGCTATTCAGGTGAGTAATGCTGCTTTGAATATTTCTGTACAAGTTCTTGTGCAGATGTATATTTCTAGTTCTGTTTGTTATATAACAAGGAATAGAAATGCTGGGTCACCTCTTGTTTAAACATTTAATTTTATTGTTTTACTAGATAATATAGTTCTCATGATTATTTTTGTTTTATTTGTAATGGACACATAATAGCTGTCCAAAGTTATAAGGAACAATGTGATATTTTGATTTTTGTATACATTGTATAATCATCCAATCAGGATAATTAGCATATCCATCACTTTGAACACTCATTGTTTCTTTGTGGTGAAACATTCAAAATCCTCTCTTTGAGCTATTTTGAAATACACATACATTATTATTGAATACAGCCACCCTACTGTGCCATAGAACAGTGGTACTTATTCCTTCCACCCAACTGTAACTCTGCACCTGGTGACTAGCTTCTTCCTCTCCTTCCAACCAGGTCTCATAATTTAAGAGGTAAAAAAGGAAAATTCTTATACTGTCATCAGTGGCCAATGTTTTTCACTCTAAATGTAATTTTTGGAGACATTTCTGGCATACATGAACAGTTAAGAATGTGTTCTCTTTCTTTACAGGAACGGTGATACACAATGCATGCTGTTCAATGCCTTGCTTTTTTCATTTAACACTAAGCTTAGAGATTGCTCCATATCACGACAAAAGGAATTTTTCATTCTTCTTTATATCTGTGTAGTATTATCTTGCATGGGAGGAAATAATGTATCTAATTTAAATAATTTAAACATTTCCCAATTAAAAGGTGGCTTCCAATCTTTTTATAAGCAATAATGCAAGAGAAAACCTTGAAAGGATATCACTTCCCACAAGTGTAAGATGCATTTCTGGAAGTACAAGATCATCATAAGATATTCATCATCAGATACATTTCCAGAACTAAAGAACCTTATTAAGAGGTCTGTAAATTTTAAATCTTGACACAACATGCCAATTATCTTTGTTATGGTTTATGTATGAATGTCCCCCCAAAACCTCACAGGAGGGATTTTGGGGAGGCAATTTGGTCCACTGATGAGTTTATAGGTAAATGTGATATGGGGAGGTGAAGCCTGTTTGGAGGAGGCGGGTCACTGTGGACGGGGCCTGGAAGGGTCTGTCTCCCTCCCTTGAGTCTCTCTCTTCTTCCTACTGGCGTGCAGTGTACTATTTCTCTTCCGCCATGTCCTTCTGCCATGCTGCCCTGCCTTGGAGCCAGTCAACTATGAACTGAAACCTCTACAAATTGTGAACCTAAATAAACCTTTCCTCCTTCAAATTGTGGGTGTTGGGATAGACTTCCACTGAGTTATACCAATTTCCAGCCCAGTCGTCATGCGTGAATATGCTCACTTGCACTTGCAAAGAGCTTCACCGACTGGATGAGTGAAAACTGGTATCTCAGTGTAATTTTAATGTTCCGTTTCTTTTTTGTTACTGGAGATTTAACACAGGGTCTTTGCACTGAGCTCCATCCCCAGTCCTTTTTTCATCTTTTATTTTAAGATGTAGTCTTGCTAATTGCTAAATTGCCCAGGCTGGGTTTGAACCTGTGATCCTCTTGATTTAACCTCCCAGAGTTCTGGGATTACAAGAAAAGGCCTCCACACCTGGCTTTAATGTTCAATATTATTTCGAGCAAGTTAAAGCATTTTTTTTTTTTTTTTTTTTGTGGTGCCGGGGATCGAACTCAGGGTCTTGTGCTTGCAAGGCAAGCACTCTAATCACTGAGCTAAATCCCCAGCCCCAAGTTAAAGCATCTTTAATTCCCTTTTCTGTAAAATGGCTGTTCATATCTTTTTCCTGTTTTCCTATCAGATGTGCTCATTTTCTAGGTGATTGGTGGGTGCTTTTCAGTTATCAGGGAACTTAGCCCTTTGTCTGTAATAGGAGTGCCTGAAACTTTTCCAGTGGTTTAGACCTTTCGCTTTGTGTATTATTGTTCGTGAGTCTCCTATTTCCATCCCTGAGAAGGCACGTGTCCTCTGGCCTGTTGAACCAGGTGCAGCTGTGTGACTTCATCTGGCCCATTAAATGCCAGCAGAAGCACGTGTGTCACTCGGGGCGAAGTCTGCCTTCTTAGTGTCATGCACAGTCTTTCCCTCGGTACAGCAGCTGGCACCGCAGACAGTAGCCGTGCCTTCAACTTGAGAACCCAGAGTGAAGGTGACAATAACGACAACGCGGCAATAGAGGTCTATGCCAATCAGCAGGAGCACAGGTAGTTTGGGCAACAAATGCTCCTGTGTTGCTTTTTACTGTCAAAAATTAGGGCTTTCCCCACAGCAGCACAACTAGCTTATCCTGACTGATATGGGTGATTTTTGCCACAAAGAAAATTCTTTTATTTTTGATGAGGTTTAAATTATTCATCTTTTATTTCATGACTTCTGAGTTTGTATCAGATCTTCCTTCGTCCTGCATTACTATATTTAACGTCTTCCCAGGGTTTGCTGAAAATCCATTGTTTCTCTTCCAATTTGAAATGCCATCCAGTGGACTTTTCCTGACTATGGTTGTCCCGTAGTTAAAGCAGGGGACCCTTGGGTGGCAGCTGCTCCCTCCAGGCCCACCATTGTAGCCCAGAATTAGAGACTGTGTCTGGTTGCTACTAATAGAGACTTGACTGCAGATATTTACTCCAGTTAGGAGTGTAATTTTCTCATAGAGTCCATAGTTGGATATTCCAGGGCAGTAGTACAGTTCCAGGGCCATCAGAGACTTAGACCTCTATGTGCTTCTGCTTTACTCCCTTTGCTATGTAGCTTTCTTAGTCTTCATGGCCCAAGATGTCTACTGGAGTGCCTGCCATCAACTCCAAGTTCTAAGCAAGAAGTAGGGGGAAAGGTATGGGGCAAAAGGGACTATACCAATTGTTCTTGATTTTAAGGAAATTTTTTGGAAGTCTCACCTAAATCTTCTGTTTATATCTCATCGCTAGAATTTGGTCCTAAGCCATATCTTGCTTCAAACAGGCAAGAAATGCAACATACCCCAACAAAAGGCACATAGCCCTCCCTTCCCATCCTCATGTTCCCTCAGGACTCCCAGGCTATCTCCAGCTTTGGGAGCTCCCCAAAGGCGGAACCTGTGTGGGGAGAGGGCGGCTTGAGGAGAGCCAGGGCTCTGCTCTGTAGTCAGAAGCTCTGGGGGTTTGGGCCCTCCAGCTCTGACTGGCACTGACCACACAGCTTCAAGTCTGTGGAGCCTATTTCTCCCCATAAACCTGAGTCACCAGAAGAGGCTGCTGAGATAAGGGTGAAATGGTGTTTAGAAGGCGTGGGACTGAAGCTGGGCATCTTGGGACTGGAAGACAAAGACAGCCCGAGAGACCCTGCTGCTGTGGGCTGGCCACGGAGCAGAGCGGCCTGTGTGGTGCTGCAGAGAGGCCTGGAGGAGAAGGGTGGGTGCTCCACACTTCCCACTGCTTCCTGATCTTCCTTTGGTGTATTTTACCAGCTCCCTGAGCCAGAAGACACCAGCACCTCCCTCACCCAGAGGACACCCAGTGTCCTCACCCCAAATCCAGCCTCTCAGGCTATGGTCCCAACACAAAACCCACCAGGCCTTTTAATATCTTCATTGACTCCAGCCCTCAACATCTCCAGCCGTAGTTCCCTCTTGTCCGTGTCTCTTCCTCTTCCCTCCCCAAGTCATCGCAGGCTTCTGTTTGTCACTTGTACCCTGTATTAACCAGGAAAGGCTGTTCTTAGAAGAAGGCTTCTTTTTGGTAACAGAAGAGCCCTCTGAGTGGCTTGGTATATACACATTTGCTTCTTATTCTCATAAAAGCCATGTGACTCTCTAAGACAGCTGTCCTGGGCAATCCGGGCAGCTTGGATCTGGAAGTTACTATCTCAACATTTGCCAAAAAGAACAAAGAGAAGCTGAGAGGACTCATACCCACTCCATGCTCCAGATGGGGAAGAATGCTTAGATCCACGGCCTATTGGCCAGAGAGAGGCGTGTGTCTCTGCCGAATAGCAGGTGGCCGGAAAGGCAGTGAGCACAGAGGTGAAGTCTCTGTTAATTCCGCAATGAAGGCAAAGCTGTGTCTGCCAGAAGTCTATCTCGGGAAGCTGCTACCTGTTCGTGACCAAGTTCCTGCCTGGCCCTCAGCAACTCCCATGGCCTGGTACTGCCCCACCTGCAGCCCTTCCCCACCCCTCTCTGGTCTGTGCTGTCCTCTGGCTACTCTGCTACATTCTTCTCCACATCTGTCCCAAGTCCTCCGGGACCCCACCAAGCCCAGCCTTTTTCTCAAAGCCTCCTTTGGGGTCAATTCTCTGGGCTCTCCCTCCTCTGAGCATCTCCAGGGCTTGTTTTTAAGCTTCTTACTCAGTCATGAGCAGCTATGCCTTCTACGACCTGTCTAATGTAGGGGAAGAAAGATCATTTTTTGTTTAACCCACGTAAGTTCTTAGTTGGATTAGAACAAAGACAAGTTAACAAAAGACAGGTTAATGAGAGCGAAAGAAATAGACAAGTTTATTTTCCCGGGCATTTTAATACACACCTGTAATCCTAGCTATGTGGGAGGCTGAGGCAGGAGATTCACAAGTTTGAGCCCAGCAAGACTCTGTCTCAAAAATAAAAAATAAAAAAGGGCTGGGGACATAGTTCAGCATTCCTTGGGCTCAATCTCCAGTACTGGCGGGGTGGGGAAACCCTGGAAACTATTGCATCATTCTCTCATAAATCTGAAAGCCAGAAGTCCAAAATCAGAGTGTTGGCAAAGCCATATGCCCCCTGAAAAGCTCTGGGGAAGAATTCTTGACCCACCTCTTAGTAGTTCTGGTAGCTTCAGAAATGCTTGGTATTCCTCAGCTTCTAGCTACAGCATACCAACCTCTGCCTCCACTTTACACAATGTCCTCTCTCTCTCTCCTTCCCTCCCTCCCTCCCTCCCTCCTTCTTAGGAAGACATCAGTCATTGGATTTAGGGCTCACCCGAGTCCAGTATGACCTCATCTTAATTACATCCACAAAACCCTAGGTCCAAATAAGGTTGCACTGTGCAGTTCTGGGTTGACATGCGTTTCGGGAGGTTATTTATTTGACCCACTACATCTACCTCACTCATCTCGTAGTAAATCTCACTGAATGTTAGTCATTGTGAGGACAGTATCATATCAGGATTATTTTACTTGTAAGTGTCTGAAACCGAATTTTGACCTAGTGTGGCTAGATCTGGGTGTTTGTATGAAGCTATTGGGAATCTTTCCATCTTCGTCTTCTCATCTTTCTTGTTGTATTTACCCTTAGGCACACGCTCCCAATGAAGCGGAATAGGTGTTCCTTAGCAGGTCCAGGGCTCTGTTTCACCAGCCGGTCATCCTTGGAGGCAAAAAAAGCACCTCTTGCTGAATAGTTCCACAAATGCCCCAGGGCTGAGTCTCATGGAACAAATCTGGACCAGGAGCCTATCCCAGAACCAGTGTCTGTGATTAGGGGGAGGGATATCCTGGCCTGGGATGAGGGTCAGGTGGTGCTGAACCACCTGAGTGGCAGGTGAGGGACGCGTGGTTGCCAAAAGGGAGATCAGCATGCCAGGCCATTGGCTACTTAGCAGATGAGACCACAGAGAATCTTCTGCAGACCATGAGCATGCCTGGCACAGTGCAGAGTTCGGCAAGGGTTTGTTGAATGACCCACATGACTGATGCAAGAAAGAGCATGTTAGGCATCAAGGAATTTGCTCTGGTTTTGTTTTTTTTTTTCATTACTTCCCACAGTAGCACTGCAGAGAGGGTATTATTATTTCTACTTTGCGGATATAGAAATTGAGACTCAGTGAGTTTAAGTGATCTGCCCAAGATGGCAGAATGAGGACGTGACAGAGCTAGGATTCAAAGACAAGGTGGGTTTCATTGCACAGCCTGTGCTATTTCTACTAATCACACTCTCTTGGTCTACCAAACCCATCGCCGGAGAAGAAAGAGTTTGAACACACACCACTGTCAGGTGCAAAAACAAAATGACAGAGGAGGTATAAGAAGAGGAGGAAGAAGAAGGGGAGGGTGAACTCGAGGAGGTTGTTGTGGGGAATCTACCCCGAGAAATTCATATCTGCGTCTGGGACTGCAGGAGGAGGACATTCCTGGAGCTCTGAGAGAGCCCAAAAGTGGGCAAATTCAGTGACATAATCCATCTGAACAGCTGCTTGATTCTGAGAGGGAGGGGACATCAGGTCTATGTGGTTCATCTATGTATATCATTCTTTTTCGTTGCATTCTATCGAGTAAACATACTGTAATCCTCTTCTCCATTCTGTTGTTGATGATACGTAGGTTGTTTCCAGCTTTTGACTGTTTAGGAAGTAAAGTCACTGTGAACGTTCTTGTGCGTTTCCTTGCTGGCCATAGCACTCAGTTCTGTTGGGAGTAGACTCTGGAGTGGAATCATCAGGTCATCCAGACATCTCCATCCAGCATTGGCTGCTCCCTGCTTAAAGGCCCTGCATGCCGTGGAGGGGGGCGGCTGGATGAGTCGAGCACCTGAGGCCCTTCTCAGGCCCTCTCTGAAGGATTTGGCTGTGGGATTTGGCCTCAGCTCCCACCAGCAACACTGTTTGCTCATGGAGACGTTTCACGTGATTAGCTAAGTAATGACACTTTAAAACTGTACAGCTAATATATTACGTAACATAACACAGGAGCAATCTCTTTGACACACACTGGTGATTTACTCTGCCAGCCATAAAGATAATTACATATAAAAGGCGGCAGGCAGAGCTTATGAAGACTTAGCATGGCTTTGTGTCAGACCTCTCCATCCACATGGACCTCTTCATCACTCCTGTTGCAACCAGCTTGCAAATACTGACTCAGCTGATGCTGCCCAACAACTGGCCACCGCTGCCACTGGAAAATGTTGGTGGCAATGATGGGGCAGCCAAAGAGGCTTGGACTGCAAAGCATGTGCTCCCACAGGCAGCTCTGCGACATTACAGGACACAGTTCTGGCCTAGGAAACACGGCACCTTGTCTTTGACTTGCCATCACCAGCGTTAAGCAATTTGTCACCTCTCTTGGAATCTAAGTATGTGCCGAGGGCAAGATGGTCCCCATCTCTTTGCTCTGGCACTAGGACAGGTTTTCGGTGAATGCTCTCAACGTCTAAGGCCAACTTTCCAAAGCAGAAGTCAAACCTCTCAGTCTGACAAGTATCAGTACAAAGATAAGGACTGGGGCGCAGGGGGTGTTTACAGTGCAGCTCGGGGAACAATATTCCAAAGTATGGTGCTTTGGTACCCTGATTAATTCTAACCAAAAGAGCTTAAACAGCAGCAGATGCACGGACGAACTTTTCCTAAAAGGGAAAACTCCAAAAGCTTTTCCATCATAGTAAATCCTTCCCTAGCTATCTCATCATCCAGGGGAGACTGAGTTATAGGGGTGAAGGGAAATTTGTCCCTCCTTTCCTCATCCGCTGAAGGCTCGCAGGAGTAAACTGACAAAGGCAGATTAAATAGGAGAAAATACATGAAGACTTATTAGTGTGCTGAGGAGGACAATCACAGCACAGGGGGAAAGTCATAGGGTGTGATTACTCATTAGCCCCAAATTATTCAGAAACTTGTGTCCTCCATTTCTACAGGAGAGGGGGAGAATGGGGAATGCAGGCAATATTGAAAAGTATAGTAAATGATTTTTACTGCACTTGGAGAGGTTGGTGGGGACAGGCGAGGTTAGAGAGACCCGGATGTTGAGGCATGTCCTAAGGCCTCCTGGCACGTCAAAGCACCAGTCTTTGGGGTGCCGTTGCTGAGCTTGCACAGATGCATATCATGGTAAGGAAGACTGGCATTGCCGCTGTGCCCAGGGCCAGATAGCCTTTGTCACAAACAATCACTTGTTCTTCAGCCTTGTTCATCTTTCCTAAACATTATGTACCCTCCCTCTAAATTGCCTGTATGTGTCACTTCCCTCTCCAGTGTGAAGAGGATTTATACGCTCTGAAATCTCACTGGGTTATTGGTTCCTTGCTCTCCTGTGATGCCCCGTGAACATAACACATTTGCGTGCCTTCTAACCTGTCTGGTTTGTTTTCATAGATGTAGACATAGAACCTTCAGAGAGTAAGAGGAGAATTCCATTTGCTCCATCTTTGTAATGGGGCTGCCCTGATATCACTG
Organism: Hystrix cristata; assembly: GCA_004026905.1. NCBI lineage: Eukaryota > Metazoa > Chordata > Mammalia > Rodentia > Hystricidae > Hystrix > Hystrix cristata. Next base: position 31,378 of record PVJO010011800.1, read on the forward strand.
ACTCCAAGGACTCCCTTCCCCATACTCCCTGCTGCTCCAGATCAGGAGAGAGAGCAGAAATCTGAAAGAACCTTCAGGCATCAGTATAAACTCCCACTGGTTTAGAAACTGAGGAACAGAGAGGCTGTGTGGTCCTCTAGATTCTGCAGAGGGTGAAAAACATTTTTCCTTCGATCCAGTTTAGGTTCATTGACCGGGACCTCCATAACAAAAGACAGATTAAGAAGAGAAAAAGAAAAACGGAACATGTATCCCTCCCTATACATGGTGGATTGCGCTAGCTCTCTGTCACTCTAACAAAGTACCTAAGATAACCAATTTACAGAGAGAAACATTTATTTTAGCTCATGGTTCTGGAAGTTCCAGTCCATGAGTGGTTGACCTTGCTGCTTTTGGTTTGTGTCAAGACGGCACATCATGGTGGGTGTGCATGGTGGTGCAAAACTTCTCAGCTCACGGCCAAGAAATGAAAGAGAAGAAAGACTAGAGTCCCACAATCCACTTCATGTACCAGTCACCTAAAGACCCCCACTAGGGCCCACCTCGTAAAGGTTCTACCACTTCCAACAGCGCCACTTGGGGACCAAGTCTTTAACACCCTGGCCTTTGGTGGACAGTTTAGATTCAAATGATAGCAGATGATCAGGGGAAAATAAGTAAACCTCAAAGAGATGGCTTAGAATTCAGATCAAAATACCGCTTTCAGCTATAACAAAGAAAGGAGATCATGGGGCAACCCTGTAATGAGGAGGTGACCAAGAAACCATGACATGGACCCAAGGATAAGGTTCGTTATACAGATTAAAGTAAACTCTCTAGGAATTTAATCTTCCTGGTACAGAGAGGAGTCACCCTTATAAGTTGGATTTTCCTGTATAGATGTAAACTTCCTTCACAAAAGGGCAGCATCTCTTCTGTTTCAGAGTTTCCCCTGTGTCTGCTGTCTCTCAAAATAATCTGCTCAAAATAAGCCTTATGGCAAAGAGGCATATTTTGGGGTAGGATATTCTGGTCTCCAAGAGCCATATTCGGGGGTGGCATATTTTGCTCTCTTATAATTCACAGAGAAAATTAGTGTCAGAACTGAGACTAGAAGCCAGGATGAGAAACATAGAGCCAAAGATGTGAACGTTTTGCTCCCATTCCGGGTGAAGGAACCTGGCATCCGATGGAGTATCTATTCCTTCTTTTACCTTGGCACAAACCTGAATGTCAGGGGAAACCCAGCCTCATGCTGCTGTCCTCTTCTCTGGTTTCTCCATCTCTTCTCTCTTGGTCCAGTGGTGCAGGGTTTTTTCGAGAAGGGTGGGCCTGGGTGCAATAGGATGGACGGGGTGAGCTCTGGAGAGCCCAGGCTGTTAGTCCTTAGACCTGGGCAGAGATGGGACCTGGGAGGTGAGCTAGGGGTGAGGGTAACGCTTAATGGGCCCTCTTGGGACCTGGGGGGCCCAGGAGCCCTGGGACCTCCCTCTCTCCCCTATTCTGATCTTCTGAGGCCAAGTCACCTTTGGTTGCTCACAGTGCCTCCTTCTGACTAGGTGGAGTCATTCTCCAGGGAGCCCCAGACCTCAGAGCTTGGGAAGCAGCATTGCAAATATTTGGCTCCTTTAAAAAGCCATTTCCAAGGGTTGCCTGTGTGTCCTCTGAGTTCCTTAGCCCCTTTCCTTGTCCTAAATGCAGGAAGGGAAGGTTTGGAAGGTCGGGGGAGGACTTGACTCTGGAGAACAGCACGTGGGCTGAAGGAGCCCCCTATTGGTTCTGGAGTGTGCAAACTAAGAGGGCCACACACAGATCCCTCAGCTTCCTGGGCCCCCAACCCTTGCTGAGTCAGGGACACAGACGGCTGCGCTGGGGATGGGAGCTCTGGAAATCCCCACACCCCCCTTTGAGCCTGTTGTCTCCTCCTTCCCAGTCTGGTCTGCAGCCCAGGCCTGGGAGGCAGTTTCCCGGACTGCGGAGCGCAGGAGCTCTGGCTGTTTGAGTGACAGCGGGGCGGGGGACTGCGGGGCGTCCATTTGTTCTCCTTGGCGGAGGAGGCTGATAAACTGCGCCACTAAAGACCGCATCGCCACGTCTACAGGCTTCTGGGAGCCATCCCAGTGGGGAGCCCGGGAGAAGATGAATTGCTTTGAATGACACAGAACATGACAGATTGGATGTTTAATTTGGGTATCTCTTTAGAACACCCCCACCCACCCACCCACCTCTTCTGCTCCCACTTAGCATCCTGCCGGAGAGAAAGCCCTGCTCCTCGCAAACGGTCTTGTCAGGCACAGAGAAAGATCCCGAAGTGTCTGATTTCTAGGTGGTCCCTCCAAGTGCGCGGGACGTTGTGCCAGAGCCAGGGATCTGAGTCAGATATCAAGAAGGACTGCCGTGGAGGAGGGGGACAATCGGGGGTGGGTGGGTTTGTTTAGGGGTCCTGTCGGGGACACAGGTGACTCTAGCTGGTGGGCCGGGAGGAGGAGGCAGGCCAGAGGCTCGGCCCCGCCCCCCCCCGCGACAGCCTTCCAGGATGTCCTTCTCTCCATCGCACGGAAAACAGCGATCACAACCTGTCATTCCTGCTTTCCCTGAAGCCTCACCTGCCTCCAGATCTTTCCAAACAAGGAAAGGAGCTGCAAACATGGCAATCAGCTTCCCCAGGGCGGCAGAGAGCTGCCAGGTAGCAGCGGGGGCCAGACCGGCGCAGCAGGGAGGGAAAGGAGTAACCGTTTGTGGCAGGCCCTGTGTCCATCTAGAGCTACCGGCAGAGGTCCCACCACAAGGAATGCCAGGGGGTGACAGTGCGGGAACTCAGCCTCCCCCGTCAGAGCTCAGCCAGCAAGGACCAGCTCTCAGGAACCCCCTGCTAAGCCGTTCTGCAAGGAATTCTGGGGGCCAGGGAGGGGGTATTAGGGCCTTACATTGGCTTGTCCTCTAACCATTTGTGTGCTTTGGCAAGTGCCCTGGCTACATCTGCCTCAGTGGTGGCACCTAAGGGTGGGAGTCTCTCCCAAGCAGCTCCATCATTTTGTGGTTCTGGAAACCCCACAAGAGGAGCAAGGGTGGTATTTAGTCCCTATTGGCAAGGAAGGGCTCAGAAACCACACCTTCCAGGCTGCAGAGGGGCAAGCTCCTCTCTTCCTTCGAAGCCTCAACGGCTGCCTGAGACCAACTTCCTGGCGTGGTGTGGTGGCTATCTGGGATGGAGAGGGTTAGAGAAGTGGCCCTGGGAGTAGTCCAAGTGGATCCAGGGCTGAATGCTCCCAGAGGGCTGGCGTGAAATTCTCCTTCTGTGGGCTGAGACAGGTGCATCTGTGAGCCCCTCCTTCCCTCCTACCAGTGTGCTATCTTCCCGCACACTCGGGCGTGGACCCTGGCACACTGGCACCCCCAGAGCTGCCTGCTTCTGCTGCAGCTGTCCTGAGTTGTGTGGTTGCCTGGGAGCTCTCGGAGGCATGAGGACAAGCAGAAACGGGAATACTCTCAACACAAATGTGGATAATTTAGCTCCAGTGAAGCCACAGTGTGAATAATTTACCTGTACAAATCAAGAGAGGGCTGCCCCGTGGATGAGGCCCCACGTTTGATACCTAGTACTGAAAAAAGAAAAGAAAAGATGACTTTTCTAGCTGGCCTTGCTGGGATGTCTTCTCAAATCAGAAAACATCTATTCTCTGGCTCCCGGCCCTAGTGACATTTAACATTCTTCCATCAGCCCACCTTCCCAGCTGCCTCCTGCGCAGAGGTGGATGGATCTCCCCTGAACCCACACAGGGAACAGGACCATCAAAATGGCCCTGAGAGAAAACTGAAGGAAACTGGGAGGAACCCACTTCCCACTTCAAACTCTTCCTTTGAAGGATTGAGAGCGTAGTTCACTGGTAGAGTGCTTGCCTAGCACGTACAAGGCCCTGCATTCAATCTCCAGAACTGAAAAAAAATCCTTTGACTTAAAAATAAAAAGATGTGGGTAGGAAAATATGACCTCATGGAAGTGAGGATGGTAAAGGATGTCAGCAGTCATCTTGACACATCTCAAGAAAAGGTGGAGATCGGTCCCTAGCATCTCACAAAAAACACAAACAAACAAAACCCAAGATAAGCTCTTAGGGGACATCTTATGTAAATTCCAAGGCCATTTTATTTGAAGGCCTTTGTGTTTAAGCTATCTGAAGACCTTTCATGTCTAACTCAGGGCTTTGTTCCCTGGTAACGTAAGGTCAAGTTTGACACTTGTGGTCTCAGAGCCCCTGCAGGGAGCACTAAGTAGGAAGCACTTACTCTGCCATCAGATGAGGTAGTCCTGCAGAGGCTCTGGCAATGGGGGAAGCCCCAAACAGGCAGGTGGCCCAGAGGGCCTTCCCACTCCCAGCCGCTGCTCCAGGTCAGAAGTGCTAAGATCTGGGCATCAGGCCCAGAGACTCTCAAGGGCCACCTTCCTCCCAAAAGGGATTAAGTCACCTCCTGGTTTTCTCTGCCTTGTCAGAATCAGAATCATTCTCAGTGTGGCCTTTCCTGATTGGGGGACTTTTGGAGAGCAATTGCAGAAGCAGAGATTGAGAAGGGCCGAGGGAGGGCTGGAGGGTGTCACACAGCCAGGGCCGGCTCCTCCTTACCAGTCCCCAGTGCTGTCCTTCCGTGCACCAGACAACGGGTGCGCAGATGTCTCTTTTGCCTCTGACTGCTTTCTGCCATCCCCCTTGAGATGGACTGTGTTGGCAGAGGCACATGAATGAGTCTGTGGGCTGGAGTGGGAGTGGGAGGAGCTGTAGTTTGGGGGACAGGAAAGGAAATTTAGAAGAACAGAGAAATGCTGTGCCCTTCTTTCTGCCTGTCTATGGCAACCCCCACTGTCCTCAGGTGGATCATAGGAAGGGGAAGAGAAAGCTCAAGGGATCTGTAGTCAGAAGACTTCAGGCCTTTTTGCTCAGTAGCTGTCAGCTAACTTTGTTTAGCTTTAGTTTTTCCATGTGTAAAATGGGAATGAATGACGAGACGAATACCAGGTTATGAGAATTAAATGAGCTTTGGTCCTGAAAAGGACTTGGTAGCTTGCAGAGTGATGTCAGGTGTGAATTATTACTGTTATTGCTCCTTCTATCCAGCAGAGAGCAGGGCACCGGGCCAGACCACTTTCTCTCTGGGTGCACATGGCTCATTAAGCCATCACCAACTATACAAGTACGTGTTCCTGGGTAGAGGCAAAACAACAAAAACAGCTACAAAAACTGGACATATGGTGGCTGGCTCTCCTTGTCCAATAGGAGTCTTATATTTGGGGGGGACCTGTAGCACCTACGCTGTGTGAGAACCTTCTGGGAGCTCACGGGAGCTTTCCTGGGAAGCTCCAGAAAGGATGGAGGCTGTGGGAGGGGCAAGATCTCTTCAGAGAGCACATAATTTGGACCAGGTCAACCCATGCCAAGTGACACTGAGCACCTCCTAGGCGTCTGTACCTGAGCTGGACATTTTATAGCGCCAAAGAGAACTGAAGAGTTTTATAGTCCCAATGAGATAATCAGGTGGATCTCCCTTCAAACAGGGAGTTAACAGATATAGGGAAGTTTTACACCTTCCCTCTACTCTCCAAAGGTTTGGCCACTTGAGTCTCTGGGATAAACTGACAGTAGACGAATCAACAGGAGAAAAACCATTTTAATTTATGTGCATATGCATGGAAGTCACCCAAGCTATGAGACTCAGAGAAAGGCCAATAACTGAGGTTTATATAGTATCCTGACCTACAGGAGAAATAAGGGCTTGACTTGGGATTTCTGAGGTGGGGCACCAGGTGATGGGAGAATGAGGGGAGAAAATTCGTAGTGACCAAAATTATCTTGTTGTACAGAACGTATTGCTAAGATAGCAGCTCCCAGGGAACAGTTGATAGGCTGTGGTGAAGTCTCTTTGGGAAGGCATTGACATTTGGTCCCTTTTCCTGTATTGGTCTTTCTGAACTGATGAGGCATCCAGGGAACAGATTCATAGCAACTGAATTCTTCCTAGGGGCTCTGATTTTAAGAAGATAAGAGAACTCCCAAATACCTTCAATTTACAGTAACCAACATATGGAAGTTCTGTAACTGGCAGTATCATTTTGAGCTGGAAATAGGCAACAGAGACTGTATGTTCTACAAGTGTAGGAGGAAGGAGGCTGCTCCCCTCAGAGGACCATGCCTGTGTGCTATAATTTGAATCTGGATGTTCCCCAGAGGTCCATGATCCCCAGTTTAGTACTACTGGGAAATGGTGAACTCTTTAAGGGATGGGGCCTAGTGGAGATCTTTAGATCATTGGGGGAGGGTGTGCTCCTCAAGTGGATTGTGGGACTAGGGTCCCACACTTTCTCTTCTATTTTTTTGCATTCTGGCCATGAGGTCAGCAATTTCCTTTACCATGAACTCTCTGCTATGATGTGCTGCTTCACCACAGGGCCCAAAGCAACAGGACTTGTACATTATAGGCTGAAATCTCCAAAACTGTTAACCAATATAGACCTTTTCTCTTTATAATTTGATTAGCCCAGATTTTTGTTATAGTAATGGAAACCTAACTAGCACACTATCCAATCAAACAATGGTGCCCCGAGGGAAGCAGTTTTTCTCAGTTGGGCAGACAGCACAAGAGCCTGGGAGGTAGGGACATGGCAGTGCTGGGCAGCATGGCAGGCTCAGCTCTAACCTGCCAGTACTAGCCTGCCAACACCGGCTGGGCGTCCTGTGATTCAATTCAATTCTGATACCAACTAGCTGGAGTTAGCACAGACCCCACAGGTCAAGGGGCTTGTTCCCACAAGACCACACCCCATTCAGAGGCCAACTACAAGCCCTGGGTTTTCCCAGTAGCACTCCCTTCCCTGCCAGCTGGCCAGCTATAAATTCAAGAGTTTCTGTACTTCCCTCTGCCCTTCAAGGTTTTGTTGTTGTTGTTTGTTTTTTGGCAGCTCAGGGGATCAAACCCAGGTGTGCTCTGCCACTAAGATAAATCCCAGCCCTTTTAGTTTTTAGACAGGCTCTCACTAAGTTGCACAGGCTGGCCTTGAACTTGTGATCCCCCTGCCTCAGCTTCCCGGGCAGCTGATATTACTGGTGTGCTGGCTCTATCTATCAGGCTTGATAATTCACTACATAGAACTCACTGGAAGCATTCTTTTTACAATTCCCACTTTATTATAGGGGATACAAATGAGCAGTTAGATGAAGATGTGCATATGCTAAGGTCTGGAAAAGTCAAATTCAAGAGCTTCTATCTCCATAGAGTCAAGGAGCACCACCCTCTGGTCTATCAATATCAGCGTGCACCAACCAGAAACCTGCCGAGTCTCATTGTTCAGAGTTTTTATTGAGGTTTCATTGTGTAGGCATGATTGATTAAATCTTTGGCCACATGACTGAATTCAATCTGTAGGCCCTGTGCTCTCCCTGGAAATTGAGGGTGAAAGTTCCCACCCTCTGATCGCTTGGGTGGTTTCCCCAGGACCGGCCCAGCTCCCATAAGGGAAGTGTCTAGAATCCCTGCCATGACTCACCTCGTTAGTGTAAACTCCAGAGTGGCCAGAAGAGGTTACGAGTAACAAAAGACACTCCTATCGCTCAGGAAATTCCAAGGGATTTTGAAGGTCTGTGCCAGCATCCTGGGACAAAGCCCAAGTATGTTTTCTATTTTACCACATCTTCCTACACACAGAGAGAGCCCAGACCCTGGCTGTGAAAGGTAGAGGAAGGGGAGAGAGTAGGGGAAGGTGCTGAGGGCTTGGTGAGTGCATTGTGGGAGGAACAGCTGGAAGAAAGAAGTGTAGGTGGCTGAAGAGGGAAAGTCTGAGGAAGATGAGATCACAGCTAATCTTTAGTCAGCAGGCGGCCTGTCCCATAGGAGAGGGCGGTTCCACAGGAGGACTCTGGGCCACTGGGTGAAAGTGAGTGGGAGCCAGATATCTGCTGGTTTCAGCTGGTGTCACTAATGGGCTGGGGTCCCTGGGAGGTGATGAGCTTCTTAGGTGACCTGCTCCCAGAGCTGAATGCAGGTTCCGCGTGAGTGACTTGGTGGGTTTGATCCCTGCTACATGCCTGGGGCCTGGAGACTGCCTGGAGAAGGATAGATCCTTAATAAATATTTGCTAACTATTTATTTATTGAATGTCCATTTGTCAAGGCTGGAGAGGAAAGTTAGATTAAATACCATGAGGGCACAGGTCTGGTCATAAATCTTTGGACGCTCCCACCTTATGCAGTCATGTGCGGGCTTTTGAGGCAATAAATAGACACATAGATAGAAATCTCTTTTTAAGCCGTTCATAATTAGCAGGAAGACAGACAGTTATCTGTAGAAAGAAGTTTAATAAAGAACAAACCAAATCCAGTTAAAGATGGAAAGTTGAACCCATTTATTAATTTACACCCTCCTCAAAGTCTGTGGAAACAACAGTAAAGGGATGTTATTAAAAAGCATAAGGCAATCAGTTCAAGGGTGAAATGCAGATGGTGACTCCTAGGTGCAGATGGTGAACTGAACGTACAACACAATTAATTTTGTATTTTTTGAAAGTCCTAAAGTGATACATGAGAGGATTTAGCAGGCTGAGAAAAACCAAAGCCTAAGCCAAAAGAGGGGAAAACTAAAAATTCATGTTTCATCTCCAAGTCTTTCCAGATTCTCAGGCATTAGTGATACACATATTACTGGAAGGAGGATAAGGGAGAGAGCTCAGATAAAGAGACCTGGCTGATAATCAAGAAGTGAGTTGGGGGGGCTCAGCCTGTAATCCCAGCACTCAGGAAGCTGAGGCAGGAGGATTGCTGAGAGTTTGAGGCCAGCCTGGGCTACATAGTAAGTTCAAGGATGGCCTGAACTACATAGGGAGACCCTGTCTCAAAAAAAAAGTGAGTTGGGGCCTACAGGCTGAGGATGGAGTTACCAGGCAGAAGAAAAGGTAGGGAGAGGGTTGGAAGGAAACACTATTCCAACCTGGATCTGTGTGCTAGAGACCCTGCAGATGGATGGACATTAGGTACAAATAGGTAAAGAGATTAACCTGACAAAGGCCAGGCATGCAGGAACACTCAGTAATGAGTAAATCATGGGACAATCAGAGGTAAAGGTTTACACACTGAATTAACAAGAGGAGTTTCAAAGGAGGTTCTGATGAGCTTTAGAGAATATCCTAGTGCCCAAGGTCAGTCAACCTCCCTGTAGGCTGGGGGTGGCATTGTGGCAGCTAATTTGAGAAAAGCTGTACTTGTGGTGAAGATAATATTTTTTCTGCATCTGCTTTTGGGATTTGGGTCCTTTCAAAATTAATTTATGCATATGGGATACTGAGTCTTCCACATCCTTCTTCCCAGAATGCTGAGAGCTGGGCCAGATATTCAGAGGATTTTTTTTCTAGGGAATCTGTTCAGCTCAAGAAGAAAGACTTAAAGGTGCAGATGTCAGAAGTGCCCCAACAGAACAGCCAATCACCCTACAGGGATCTCACAACCAACCAGCCCCACTTACCTACTAAGAGCTTCCAATAAACACCTGGTGCTTATGGTGTAATGGGAGCTGACCATCAATGATTACCACTTCTGAGAGAAGGACAGTGACATGAAAGAAGATACCAAGCAAACAGAAAGAAGCAACTTAGCAGAAATAAGAGCAATGCAGGAAGAAGAAAACTTCAAAAGGATTATCTTAATATCCTTAGAGAGATAAGCAAAGATAATTGCATGAAATAAGAAATGGTTGCTATAAAAAAAAAGAGCACTTGGAAATTAAAACTGTGGTAGCAGAAATGAAAAATTCAATAGACGCATTACAGGATAACATTTAGGAAATCACTCAGAAAGTAGAACAAGAAAGACAAAGAAAGGAAATCAAAAAGATAAGAAATGAGAGGAGCAGTCCAGGAATGAAAGGATTTTCAGAAAGGAGAAACTAATTCAAGAAAGGTCCTGGCCTGGGCTGGGAGTATGACTCAGTGGTAGAGCACTTGTCTCACATGCACAAGGCCTTGGGTTCCACACTTAGCTGCACTCCCCCCACCAAAAAAGTCCTGGGCCTGAAGGACATGCATTTCCAGACCGTAAAGATCACCAGGTACCCAACATAGTGGAAAAAGAGATCACACCAAGGCAAAACATGGAAATTTTAGCACCGTGGGAACAGAGAAGGTTCTACAAACTTCTAGAGAAAGAGAAGGGGAAAAAGCAGTCACTTATAAAGAAACAGGCTTCAGAATGGCAACTTTATAATCCTAATCAGTAAATAGTGATGTGACAAAAATAGCAATATAAATGGGATAGTAGGAAGAGAAGTGTGTGTTGGCAAGGGGGGAAGAGAGCCAAATTCTCATTCTATACAGTGGAGAGTCAATAGATAATGCCAAAAAAATGGAAAAACAAAGCAGTATCAATCTAAGCACATTTTAAAGAGATGTAGAGGTGAATATCCGAAGAGCCAGCTGAAAGCATTAATAGTAAGGTCCTCGGGAGTGGGTGTCTCTGCCTGGGGTGGTGGCTGGAAAGCTGGAGATTGCTGTTCTATTTGTTTTGTTTTTACTATCAAACGAAGTAGAATTACATAGCTCTTTAAGCCATGTATGTGTATAACATGGATAAAGTAAAAAATGTTAAATAACGACAAAAAAGGTTGAGTACGTGTTTTTTGTTACATCATTATGCTGATATGTCATCGGTATATCTGTAATTTTCCTAACAATATTTTAAAAGAAAAGCCCCATTCAAGGACTTCAGAGGAGAAGGCTTTCTGGGGGCTGGAGCTGCAGGAGAAACATTCAGGGGTGGGAGTTCCTTCGGCTGGCTGATCTTAGGAGTTCAGTGGGGAGGGGAGGCGTGCGGTACTAATGCAGTGCGTTTGGTCTGTGCTTTGCGCTGATGGATGAGATACCCTCCTGCACTTTACCCACAGCAGGCTGAGGAGGTGGCTCACTGAGTGACTGAAAGCCCAGCAGGGGGATCTGGACCTGACCTGGGGGCTGGGGTGTCTGGATGAAAGATGTGCCCGGAAAAGGTGGGCTGCTTTGGCCATGGAGGCAGGGAACTAGCCAACGACTTCACAGAAAACCAGCGGAGGGTTTGGGTGGTGGCAGTGGAGATGAAAAGAAGGGAATAAAAAGAGGTTTCAAAGCTGAAAGAACACCCAGAGCTGGATGGGTGGACTGCAGTGAAGAGTCTAGGGCGGGGAAGGAAGGCTTTGGGTGTGAGGCAGATGGAGCCAGGGCACACAGGCACGGTGGGACACTCAGATGCATTCTGGAAGTGTGTGGTGGCAGAGGGAGGGGCCGCACACAGAGGGAGGGCTGGAGGGAGGAACAATTACAATTCTAGAAAGGAGGTCCTCTGCGATAGGACAAAGCCCATTGGGAAAACTGACAGTTTTCTTGGGCTTCACAGCCTTAAAACACTTTCTCAAACCTAGGCTCACTCAGCCTGTGAGTTGGGAGGTCAGGCATTGTTATCTCCACCAAAGGGAAACCGAAACTCTCCGGAGCCTAAATGACTAATCCCGTGGGCGCATGATCGAAAAGAAACACTTATCTTTGCCCAAACCACCGCAGCGACGGTGAACCACAAAAGAGTAGGACAAGGGCAGAGGGCCCAGGGGCAGAGCATCCCCAGGTGCAGGGACAGGACAGGACAGGGGAAGAGAGATGGAACAAGGTGACTAGAGGAGGCATCATCTGGCGCACATGAGGAGAAAGCACAGGGGGCAGGATGACGTCAGCAATAAAAGCAGCTGCAGATGAGGTGCGCTGAGCCCTTGCCCCAGCCAGGCCGGTACTGTGCTAGTCCCTCCTCCTCTCATCAGGCCGATGACAACTCTGTGAAATAGGTGAGTGCAATCCAGGAAGCAGAAAGTCAGCATTTTCCAGAGTAAATATCAGCGAGTGGTGGAGACAGGATTTGAATCCAAGCTTCTGACTCAGATACCCGGAAACTCAGCTCCACCTCGTTATAATCCACGTGCCTGCCAGCCTGGGGGTGGGGGGTAGGAGACAAGAGTGGTACTATATTTTGGTATTAAAACTTTTTTTTTTTTTTGCTATTTACCAAAAGTAATGGTGCTTATCTTAACAAGCAAGCATGCAAACAAATAAACCACACACACAAAATGATCTCTGACAAAGAACCCTGGAGTACTCAAAGTCAATGGGACTTCCACTCCCCTCTCTACCCCCAGCCATTCTTGCATGTACCCCAATAAGGGCACGAGTGGGGCCGCCTGGGACACCCCAGATGAAGGAGCTTAAGTGTGGGCCCCAGGTGGATTTTAGAAAGGACACAGCCCTTGGAATGAGGTGTAAATGTCTGTAGCATGACTACGCTGCAGGACGGTGGGAAGCAGACATTCAGCTTGGGGGTCCTTCCAGAGTTGAAAAGTTACTGTGGCTGCTTGTGGCCGGGCTGCTCTGAGTGGGTTTCCCACCTATGCAGAAACAGGGAGTATGTTGAGAGTGTCTGTGTCAATGTGAGCATACAAGTTTGTGAGTTTCATTGTGTGACCGTGTGTGGGTTTGTTTGCGACTATGAAAGTTGTGTGCTGAAAGCCAACTGTTGTGTATGTGCCTGTAAATTAAGGTGTTATGCAGGTGAAGGAATTTGTGCGTGGATAGAAGTGCGTGGATGTCCTCTATAGAGCTGCGTATCTGGGGACAGGTACATTTGTGCACGGAGCACCTGTGTCTGGATGTGTGTGTACATGTGTGTGCATATATATACATTTGCATGTCAATGGCAGTATGAGATGTGTTTTGTGACTGCGGCTCACGTGTAAGACGGCAGATGTACGAAAACATGTGTATTAATTACGTGTGGTCTGTGGTCGGGAGTGTGAGCTGTTTGTGGTTACCTATGACTCGTGTATCTGGGGCAGGTCAGTTTTGGTGTGTGTGTTGTAGTGGCGCCTGTGTGCATGAGTGCAGGTCTGCATCTATATGCTTACTGTAGGTGCCTCTGTGCGAGTGTGCACACGCTCTGTGCGGCTGGGGAGGGTGGTCTCTCCTCCTTTCCAGCCTCCAGGCCCTCGGGTCCTGCTCCCCTTTGGATCTGGTGTAGTGAGTCGGGGAGAGAGGAGAACATCCTTTCATCTGCCTGTCACCGCCCCGGGAGAAGTGACAAGAAAATGTGCTTGTTTATACTCAAATACCTTAATAACCATCAATTTCACGTGTGCGTCCGGGGGAGGGGCGGGGACAGGCAGCCCTCAATTTGAAGGACGAGCAGATATCAAACTCCATCTGAGTCCGGGCAGCGCGGTGCAGGAGACAGCCTCCTGGGCCCCAGAGATCGGGCAACGTCTCCTTCACTCTCTCCCTTGCATGCCTTTTAGCAGAGCCTTGGAATAACATTAATTTATCTAATGCGTGTGCGCCATAAGTTACTTTTTTAATTATTATGATCAAAATATTGCTTAAAATTGACGCCAGCTGCATGTGTTTCTGTCGGAGATCATAATTGCAATTGTAAATTGGGGAGCAGCTCAGCGCCGGGAGCCTCCCTGAGTAATGGCCCCGATACCATTATGGAGAGATGGATAAAAATAAACCGGCAGATCGCGCGGCAAAAATAAGCCAGCGCGAGTTAAAAGGATAATTAGCCGAGCAGAAAGGGAAGCAAAGACTCTCGCCTGTTCCGGACGCTAGCGGCGCGGGAGGCTACACGTGGGGTGGGGGCGGTGGCTGTGCTGTGTTGGGGCACCTGCCACAGGCCGGCTTTGCTCTCTGCACCCCAGTTTCTCCTGTAAAATAGAGAGGTAATTACCCGCAGTGGCCCAAGCCAGGTGGTGTATGTGAAAGTTGCCAGAAAGCCACAAGTACAGAGATTGGTGTTAAAGGGGTCAGGGAGACCGCGTGTGTGTGTGTGTGTGTGTGTGTGTGTGTGTGTGTGTGTGTGTGCGTTGCCTTCTCCATTAGAAATTAAGCTGACCTTTTCTTTTTCTTTTCCTTTCTCTCCTTCTCCCTCCCTCCTTTCTTTCCTTCCTTCTTTCTGTCTGGCACTGCTGGGGAGTTGAGTCCAGGGCCTCACATGTGCAAGCACTGTACCCCTGAGCTACACCCTGTCCCCCGCAAGCTAACTTTTAAAGGCATGTGGAGGTCAGCCCAGACCTCAGAAGCACAAGTCTTGGAATTCTATTCATTCATGTTTCAGGACCTGTCCAGGCATTAGGGATATAGCAGTGAACAAAATAGAGGTTCCCGTTCTTGGGGAGCCCAGGGTCTAGGGGTGGAGCCAATAAGCAGTAGACCTGATGAGTAAAGAGTGCAATGATACAGAAGTGAATAATGTAGCATACCTTTTAATTGTGTAACTTCAGACAAGTTATTTGACCCAGCACTGCAGAACCTTTTGGACATAATGGCACATATGCCGTTATCATAGTGCTACTGGTACCAGAAATACCTGGTGCTTATGTTGTACCTACTGTATGCCAGGTGCTGTCCTAAGTGCTTGTGAGAATGTCAACTTCTTGGGGAACTCATGGGCCCAGGAGTGAAGGGTAATACTTTAAGACTTTTTGGGTGTGCCCATGAAGCTGCCATCTTGCGGTTGAGCAGAAAGATTATGTCCTCAATCCCATCCCCTGTTTGCTACTCATCTGAGTGTGAATTTTCACATTTAAGAAGTGAGGACAGTAATGGTGCCTGGCTCACGGGGGTTGAGAAAATGCTAGTGACATGCTTAGCAGAGTGCTTGGTACATAACTTGTTTTTTGCTACTAACCAGTGAGCCTTTGGCAGGCAGACTGTGGAAGCCCACCTGGCTTACATGTGAACTGGCCACCTGCAGAGCTGATAAGATGCAGGAGGTGCAGGGTGCAGGTCACTGAGGGTGGACTGCCCGTGAGAGCCATTTCCAAAGGGAAGGACCTTTGTTCCTGGCTGGTGTCAAAGAGCAAAAATTGAGGCTGAGATGAGGACTTTATTCCAAAAGACAATTGGAATAGGAGGGGAACTATTGCAATAGAGAGAACACAAACGTCTTGAAGGCTAGACAGAAGGGAACTTTGTTTTTAAGTAGGGAGGTTCTTTTTTTAAATAAACAAATCTAGAAGGAATTAGGTGTATGTGTGTGTGGAAGGGATGTACCAGTAAGCGTGTGGTCCGAAGGGACAGTTTTCCCTGAGTCCCGGGGTCTGGGGGTCATTAAGGAAAGCTTGTTCTGAGTTCTGAAGCTGGCCCAGGTTTGGGTGGGCCAGAAGTGCAGGGAGGAGAAGCTTGGCTAAAGGGTGGTCAGGTCCAGGCATCGGGCATTTTGTCCAGATTGGCCAGTGGTTTGGCTAATCATCTATGAGACAAAGAAAGGAACTTTGGGGGTCGTCATTTTAGAGTCTTTTTTCTGTCCCATGAAGATGCGGGTTCTTTGCCGTGAGCCCTTTCCTGGACTATGACGGGGTGGGGTTTTCTTAGCCAGTGGAGGGTGTTCCTGGGAACACAGGGCTGAGGTCGTGTGTAACACTGGGGGCACTGCACACTGGGATGGAATGGAGCAGCTGACTTGGTCCCCACCTTGGAAGGTTGGGGACTTTTTGGAGCCCTAGAACTGGCCAGAAGGAGGGGCGTGTGGAGGACAGAGGTCACATCCTGTGAGACCTCCCTGCCCTCACTCACTAAGGCCCAGGGAGACAGTGGGGGCTCCCGCACCCCCACTCCACTACCCTCTTTGCCCCAGGGAGCTTCTCTGAACAAGGAGAGGTGGAGCCTATGCCTCTGGTCCAGGCAGAGGGTGGAGATGGAAGCCAGGGAGCCTGAGCTCTGCTCCCACCTCGTGAAGCCTATGGACAGCTCTGTGTCTGTCCTGGAGGGGCTGCAGCTTAGTTTTACCTCTTCCACCCCAGACCTGCTCCCCAGCTGCCTTCTGGGAAGACGGGCCTTGAATGGACCCTGCCACAGTGTCTGCAGTTGCAGGGCCGTGAAGCTGGGCTGGGACCTGGGGCTGGACGTGAGGGCCCCAACCTGGAGTAGAATCTCATGCACCAGGCAGACTCCCTCTCCCCGACATTCTCACCCAGGCCACCTGGGGTACAGTGGCAGCCGTGGGCTGCTGGCAGACGGAAGCCTCTTGCTCCCTGCAGGAGGGCTGCTCTCCCAGCTCCGTTCTCCAGCCTGAGTGCCTCCTGCCTCACCACACAGTGCCTCCCATTCCACCCTCCTGTCTTTCTGTCGCTCAGGGTGACTCCCTAATGACTATAATCAGGGTGTACAGTGAGACACAAGGGAGGGATGGCGAGTGGAGCATGTTTCCCTAGCTACCCAGTCCATCAGTGGGGCAGCAGCCTGTCATGGCTGTCTGAGGTGGGTGGGCCTGGACCGGCTGGAGAGGACCAGGACGTGGGAGGAGAGCCCCTGCCTTCTTCATCCCTTCCCCCTCTTCCCTCTTCCCGGGAGTCCTGCTTACATGCTCTGCTCTAATTATAAATGGTTTGACAACTTTGGGCCAGGCCCTGTAATTAAAAATAAAGTGGAAGACAGGCAGCATTGTCTCCTAACATGCCTTTAATTGGTGGAGTTAATTTTAACAGGGCCTTGGAGGAGGGAATTCCGGAACTGGGGCTCTGGCTAGCATTGCCTGGAATGCTCACCCAACCGTCTCCCCACCAGCCAGGAGCTCCTCTGGGCAGGGGTGTCTTTATTTATTTATTTTTATCCCTGTGCCTGGCACTCCAGAGGTGCTTAACAGATATTTGCAGAATGAACAAAGGAGTAAACAGCCTGCTGTGAGGAAGACCAGAAGCATCCTGAGCCTCCACGGGTGTTTTGCTTTCTTCTCTGCCCAGGATTCTCACTCTCAGAATCACGCCTTCCAGCTAAGATGTTCTTCTACTCAGGGATGGTGACTTGCAAGGAGCAGAAACTCTCTCAAGTGATGAGGGGATTGAAGTGATGGCTGGCTGAAGTGATGAGGGGATTGAAAAGGCATGGAGGGGGCTCTTGTGACAGCCCAGGGCAGGAGGGAGAAGAGCTGCCCTCTGAGAGGGGGAGCAGGGCACTCAGGGGCTCACTCCTCTCTCCAGCTCCCTGGACTACCCCCGCCCAAACTGTCTCCCTGGGGCCACGCCCTTCCTCCCGGAAGTAGGGGACAACTTTCTCTTTCAACTTCAGCTTACACTCAAATTAAGAATCCTTTTTTGGTTTTCTTAACACCTCCAAAGACAGGCTGGTATTTTCAAATGTAACTTTTTTTTTAAAGATAAAAAATAGGGCCTGGGGATGTAGCTCAGTGGAAGAGCTCACATTTAGCATGTGGGAGGCCCCAAGTTCAGTCCCCAGAAACCTTCACATTCCCCAACCGAGAGAGACAGACAGAAGGAGAGAGAGAGAAAGAGAGAGACAGAGAGAGAGAGACAGAGAGAGAGAGAGACAGAGAGACAGAGAGAGAGAGACAGAGAGACAGAGACAGAGAGAGACAGAGACAGAGACAGAGAGAGAGAATACAAATAGCAGAACCAGGCAGGCTTCGGATGTTAGACAAAGTCCAAATCATTCACTAACCTTCCTCTGACCTCCCAGGAGCTGCGACATTTTGCGTCTGTCCTCACTAGGTGTCTGGGTGAGAGCCAGAGAAGCAGACTCCTCCCAGTCTTTGAGGGGAACCCCTCCCAACCTGGCACATAGTAGGCACCTAGTAAATAAGCATCATCCTATTTCCCACAAAGTGGCTCAGTTTAGCTGCATATATTATTCTCTCCTAAATGGAGCAACCCCCATCCAAAAGCTATCCCTTCCTATAAATTGGAAATCTCTCGGGTCTGAGGATTCCCTTATCCGCTATCTCCCACCACCAAGCTTCATCCCTAAATCTTGCCAGTTTCATACGAGGCTATTTTTGAAATATTAAACGGATGTTCCTGTTGCCTGGTGGCCCTGCACCCGGAGTCAATGGCATTGATGCCTCGGGGAGGGGGGGGCGGCTGCAGCCTCGAACAAAGAAGTTCAGTTGAGTCACAGAATGGATTTTTTAACTGGAGGTAGCTGCTGATACAATAGTCTGTGAGCAAAGCGATTTTGATTTGCAACAGCTAGAGCTTAATAGAGAAACAGTTTAGCTTTAAATTCCAAAAAGGCTTAGTTTAAACTCAGGCCTGATTATTGAATTTTTAAAAGTTAACTGTAGAGTATCGAGGGATGTAGTAGATGTTTAAATGCTGATCGAATTAACCTTTCTCCAGTGTACAAAAATCTATGTAACTAGGCTTTTTCCCCCCTCACGCAGTGCTTCTAATATTACATTGAAGATTCAAGGAATGGTAGTAGTTAACCTTGTGCATACCCAGCAGCTTACTATGAGCTAGGCACTGAACTAGGGGTTTGAAATATCTCACTTAATGCTTGTCTCGAGTGCACAAAGGTAGTATCATGATTATCCCCCCGTTACAGTTGTAGATGAGCTCGTGCAGATTGCCTAATACCTGCAGCTGTAAGAACGCCTCTTTGTCTTTAAATGAAGGCCTTTACCTCTGTTTCCATACCTCCTCCTCAGCCAGGTTCCTGCGTGTGCGCCTCTCTCTGCTGGGAATATCTATTGACACATTGTTTGCTTGGGGAAATCAAGCCCCCTTGTCCTGAGGCCTCCAGGGAGAGGTAATCATTTCCTCTTCAGAGCCACAACTACATCTGTGCACACAAAGGCTTTATTTTTGAACTTGGTATCACAACTTCACTGTAATTATTTGTGAACGCTGGCCCTTGCTCCGAGAGTAGTAGGGTTTTCGATGACTTGCTAGAATCTAGCCACAGGGATCAAAGATCGTGAATCGAATGATCGGATGGTTGGAAGCACAGGAGGACCCTTCTTCCTGGGAAGTTGAGCAACCTAAACAAAGAAGTGGAGGGAGATTAGAAGGAGGTGTTGGGCCTTTTCTCTGACTCCCCACCTTCACTTTTCTTTCACTCAGATATCAGAACCCTGGGGGGTGCTAGAGACCACAGGTGAGTCTGCCAAGTCCAAGGCTGTTGTCTCTGCCTCCCTGTAGACCTTGCAGGCATCCTGCAGCAGCTGGGGTAACACTCCAGACAGGGCCGCCTGGTCTCCAAAGGGCCTGGGACAGGGCGACTTGCAGCAGCCACCCCTCTTCAGCCCTCTTCTCCTTCCTGGCCTGTGGTTGTTATTGAGAAAGTCCAAGGAGGCCCTGGATCTTATGGATGATTTCTGATGGGACAAGGGCTGGCTCTCCGGTCATCAGGATGAATAATATTTTATTTCATTTATTATTTTTTTCCTTTTTGCAGTGCTGGGATTGAACCCAGGGCCTTATGCATGCTAGGCAAGTGCTTTGTCGCAAAATTACATCCCCAGCCTTTGCCCTCCCTTCTTTTTGAGGTGGGGAGTCTTGCTATGTTGCTCAGGTTGGCTTCAAATTCCTGGGCTCCAATGATCCTCCTGCCTCAGCCTCCTGAGTAGCTGGGATTGTAGGTATGCATCGCTGTATTCTGCTTAAAATAAATATTTAATGACACATTTTAAAAACAGCAACTATGACCCATGGGTTGGTGCCTGGCTTTGGAGATGAAGTTTTATTGGAACCAGAGCCAGGATTAGTGGGTCAAGACAGGCAGTTGTCCATGTGCAGAGCTGGGTAGTGAGTGTCTCTCTGTAAGATTTGACTTTTTGTTCTGATTTTTTTGCATTAATTTTGATATTTCAAAAACATCGATGGAAACATTATTTCTTAATTGCTACATTTTGAGGCTCTGTCTTAAATTTTTTTCCAAAAGTGTGTATTTCAGTCTCCTTTCCCTGCCTATGTCAGAGGGGTTGGGGGTTGGCAAGAGCTACTGCCTTCCAGTGATGCCTTTTAGGGGCTCATAAACGCGTATGTCTTATTGGGGGGTGAAGTACCATAGGTGTCCTCTTCCCTTGGCTGAGGCAGCACATGGGCAGGGCTCTGTGAGGAGGGCACAGGCTGGATTTTGGGTCCCATTCACCCTCTCAGTGTGATCTGCATCACTCTGTGCGGTGGCCTTATCCGGGCACAAACGCACAGGTCAGTTTGCCCACAGCTACTGCAGTGGCAGAGCAGCAAAGACAGAAGGCGTTGCCTAGGACCACGGAGGACAATCTAGCCTTTCCACGGAGGCAGGGGGAGCCCCTGGATGGTGCTATACATTACATAAGTCCCCTCACCAACAAGGTGTCCGGGGAAGGCAGCAAATTAGAAAAATCTAGGAGCCCTAAGGTGGGGTTGAATCTGTAATCAGTTGAGTGTTGATTCCCCAACAGACTTCAGTTTTGGAAGGGAAGTGACTCCGTTACCTTGACTTGGCAAGATGAAATGTTCCCAGTTGTCTATAGAAATAGTAGGTTTGGAACCGATTAAAAAAAAAAAATTCTGAGATGTCAAGGCAGGGAGGGGTAGATAAGGGAGGTGAAACAGTTAATAGATATTGGCCCAAACCAACAAAGATTTTCCCACGTATATCTATGTAAGTCAAAAGCTTGACTTAAAACCTCCATGGGCCAACCCCTACGTGCTGCCACCTCTTGCTTAGATATAAACTTTCCAGACTACTAACCTAACCCATCTAGAAACAGCCAAGTATTTCTCCTTATAGACTGTCCTCCTTTTACAGAAAAATGTAAAAAATTTTTATTAGTGCATGTTTGCATAATGATTACACTCATTGTGGGGAGTCAGTACATGTACATAACACATTGTAATTCTTTTTCCTTCCCTTCCCCATCCTCTCTCTGCCTCCTGGACTATCTTCCTATCCCAAAACTTTCTCTCCTGCTTCTCTTATCTATAGTCAACCTAAGTTCAGTGTAAACAATTTATTTTATTCTCCCAAATTTTCGTGATAGAAACACTCTTGGCTCTTAGGTCTGGGGAACATTTTCCACTTGCTATCTAGCCTTGCTGCTGATAGCTGTGAAACTTCCCCAGGACCTGGTCCTTCTCTGGTTGGCACTTGGAATGGCTCAACAAACCCTTTTCTTTCAGAGAACCCTCAGTCTCAGGAGATTTGGCTTAACAGAACTGTTATTGGTTATCTGTTGCTGCATAACAAATTACTCCAGAATTGAACAGCTTAAAACAACAACTTTTATTATCTCACATAGTTTCTGTGGGTCAGGAATGCAGGCAGGCCACAAGAGGGACTGCAACCACCGCTGGAGAGCTTGGAGCCTCAGGGGTTGCTGGAGGACTTCACCCGGTCTGAGGATTGGCGTGTAAGGCGGCCACTCCCGTGGCTGGCCAGGTGGTGCTGGCTGCTGATAGGAGGGGTCAGTTCTTCACAGGGGTGCCGGAGTGTTCTGGTGGTATGGCTGCTGGCTTTGCCCAAAGCAGCAAGCCGAGCCAAAAGGAGAGAGAGAGGGAGAGAGAATCCAACGGAAACTGTATCCTTTCATGATCTAACCTTGAAAGTCAGGTAGCATCACTTCTGCCACATTCTGTTAGTCTGAAGTGAATCACTGCCGGCCAGGCTCCCACCGGAGCTATGTAATGGGTTCAAGGCCAGCCTGAACTATGTAGCAAGATCCTGTCACAAATAAATGAATGAATGAAGTGAGTCACTAAGTTCAGTCCACATTCAAGGGGAAGCAAATTAGACTCCGCCTTCTGAAGAATGGATTGTCAAAACATCCCGAGGATTTTTGCTGTTGTTTCGTTTCTTTTTTGCAGTGCAGCCACAGGATCCCAGAGCCTTGTGCATATAGGCACACTTTCTAGCACTGAGCCACACCCCCTGCCCTTAGAGATTGTTTTAAGAACGTATCACAAGAACAAAGTTAAATTCAGCTACGGAAAGATGAAGAAGCCATACTTCTGTACATCGGATTTATGATGTGCATAAACGATGCATATTTAAGTCATCTATCTGAATACTTCTTGGAGACTAGGGGTGCGCTCAGGAGTAGAGCGTGTGTCCAGCACGCACAAGACCCTAGGTCGATACCTAGCTCCTCAAAAACAAAAACAAAACAAACTTCTTGGATCTGACTTTCTCTCTTTACTGCCACTCCCTGGGCTGGGTCGCCGTCATCACCCAGTCTCCGTCCTAGCAGCCTCTTAACTGATGGGACTGCTCTGCCTCCAGGCTGTTTTCTACCTGAGGACCAGAGCATGTTCTTTCTAAAATGCAGACACACCATATCACTGTCCGGCTTTAAACTATCCCATGGCTTCCTTTTTAAAAATTCAGATACAGTTCACATACCGTGAGATTCACCATTTTGAAGTATACAAATCCGTGGTCTTTAGTGGTTTCACAGAATGGTGCAAACACTGGGCTAGGGGCTCTAACGAGAGATCTGTTCATTTCCTAGGACTTCAGTGACAAATGATCACATCTGGGGAAATTTATTCTTTCACAGCTCTAGATAGCAGGGTCATGTGCGTTCTGAGGTTCTAGAGAAGAATCTGGCTGGGTAGAGTGGCACACTCCTGTAATCCCAGCACTCAAGAGGCTGAGGCGGAAGGCTTGTCACAAATTTGAGGCCAGCCTGGACTACTTAGTGAGTTCAAGAGCACCCTGGACTATAATGGCAAGACCCTGTCTCAAAGCCAAAGCCAAAATCAAAACCTAAACAAAAACTAGAGAAAATCCGTTCCCTGCCTCTTTCCTAGCTTTTGGTGGCTTCCAGCAACCCTGGCCATTCCTTGGCTTGTTAAGCATCATTCCAGTCCATCTCTGTCTTTGCAGGATGTTCTCCCCCGGGTGCCCCACCCCCCTCTCTCATAGTGCTGGGGATGGAACCCGGTGACTTGTGCATGCTAGGCAAGCGCTCTACCTCAGCTATACCACCAACCCACTTCCCCTCTTTTTAAAGGACAGCAATCATATTTGATTTGAGGTCCACTCTAACCCAGTGTGACTTCATGATAACTTGATTATGCCTGCAAAGACCCATTTTCAAATAAGGGCACACTACCGGATGCACATGGGTTTTGAGGGGACTCTATTCAACGGAACAAGAAACGAGCCCTCCTGTCAAGCAGCCCCAAGCCCAGTGTAGGAGGAGCAGATACGTCGATGGGAGCAATGTGGGGATGGACATGGGACATATTGGAGCAGAGAGCTTGTATGAGCGAGGCCCCAACCAAGCCTCCTAGGGGCAGGAGTTAGTCAAGGATAGGGTCTTACAGGCAGAGGAAAAGGCGTGGGTGGAGGGACAGAGGAACAGCTTGGGTTGTGCAGAGAGCTATCAGGAGCTGCCAGTGTTGGAGCATGAACTGGAGATCTGGGAATGATGGGAATGAGGCCAGGAGGAGAGCAGGAGGCTGGTGTGGTGCCCCCTGGACAACCAAGGACCTATCCTGTGGGTGAGTGGAAACCATCAGAGTTGCAGGCAGGAGAACTGGAAGGCCGAATGTGCCAGGATTATGACTGTGAAGTCCCAGTGGGAGGGGCCTTGGGAGAGAGACTACAAACCAGCAGACCGGGTGGAGGCTGTGGCTAGTCATTTTGCCGGGGGAACTTGACCTTCATAAAAGGAAGGCAGAGAAAGACATCATGATTGTTTTCTCAGAGCAAAGGTTGGGTTTCTGGAGGATCTGAGGTGAGGCTGAGTTTCCCAGGGAGCCAGTCAGGCTCCACTTGGCATTTAGCCAGCCCCAGGTTTGCTTGCCAGTGACTTGCCAGTGAGACCCTCCTCCACATGCCTGGTCTTCCTCTTCACTCTCAGGCCCCGGACAGGTACAGCTCTGGAGAGAAACTTTCCCACCATGTCCAGCCGGTGAAGGTGCCCTCTGGCCTGAGCGGACTGAGGATGCCCTTTCCCGGGGGACCGTGTAATGCCCCATTTTCGGGGCTGAAGACAGCTTCCGGGGGCCAGTGTCAGTGAGTGTCTGGGAAGCTCTCTTCCCTGGTCCACTCACACCCTGGCTG
Source organism: Hystrix cristata (assembly GCA_004026905.1). Taxonomy (NCBI): domain Eukaryota; kingdom Metazoa; phylum Chordata; class Mammalia; order Rodentia; family Hystricidae; genus Hystrix; species Hystrix cristata. The sequence goes on from PVJO010011800.1 coordinate 55,190, forward strand.
CTACCCTTTCGGCATCAGAGACCTGCTCTGGTTAGGACTTGAATGCATGTTCTTTTTCCATTCTAGAGAAAAGAGATTCCACAGGTGGCTGTAAATGTTAGCATCATTGTGGGTGGGAGTTGATTGGCAGTTGAAAGGCCTCTGGGTAAGCTTGGGACCACCCACTGTCCAGTGGAGGTGGGTGATGAAGGAAGTGTGCAAGAGTGTGATCTAAGAGAGATGGGAGTGGACACTTCCGGTAGCATTCCAGACAGCTGCTCTCACTGCCTCATTCCGTAGGGAAAATTGGACTTGCAAATGGACCAGAAAGACTGTTGGGTGCCCTGTCTAGCTCATGCCTCTCTCTGTCTCTTGCTCTCTCTCCCTCTTTTCCTCTTTCTTTCTTTCTTTCTCTCAGCCTCTCTCTCTTTCCCCTCTCCCTGGTAGTAATGGATGGCGGAAAGGCCAGGTGAGGGCTGCCATCTCCAAGCCAGGAAGGGAACCCTCCAGACACTAAAGCAGTGGGAGGCTTGGATTTTTTTTTTTTTTTTTTTTTTTTTTTTTGGTGCTGGGGATCCAACTCAGGGCCTTGTGCTTGCTAGGCAAGCACTCTAACCACTGAGCTAAATCCCCAGCGCTTGTGGATTCTTGCCTCTAGCTAGAGCCGTAAGCAATAATTCGCTGTTTAAGCTACCCAGTCTAAGATATTGTGTCATGACAGCTTAAACAGACCGAAAGCTAGACTCGTTCTTTGAGTTTTCCTTTTTCTTTTTTTCTTTTGTGGAGTGCTGGGGATCAAACCTAGGGCTTTGGGCACGCTAGAGAAGTACTTTACCTGACTATACCCCAATCCCTTTTTGAGTTCTTTTTTGAACAAATCAACCATCACGTTTTAGTGATGGTTCCTCCATTAATGGTTCCTCCATTAACTGATGAGCAAAATAATTTTTTTTAAACACAGATTGATCTTATATTTGCATGAGGGTCACGATTTTATTCTTAAGACAAAAATGATTCTTTGACCGTTCAGTCATTTGGCAAATGTTTGTTGATGTGTTTTCTGGCCCAGGCACTTGGCTGGTGTTGGGAATACAAAGATGAATCGAGCACAGTCCACATCTTCAAAGAGCTCATTGTCCACGCAGAGGCTGCTGGGAGGCTCTTCAGTGAGCATCACAGAGTGATGGTGCTGAGACTGTAGTTGGAGGAGGCTGGTTTCAGCTGGGACGGGGGCAGGACTGGGTTTGTTTCTTACAGGCAAAAGCATGAGTTTGGGAATTATACAGGTCTTGCACCCAGATCTAAATTCTTCCTTTCAAAGCTTTGCAGCCTCAAATAAATATTCTATGTATAAAGTAGATTTTAAAAAGTAGTATTTGTGCCTTAAGGGTTTGTGAGAAGTAAATGAGGTGCTGTGTGCTAATAGCTTAGCTCAGTGCCTGGCATATACTAAATGATCACTAGATATTTCTCTCCTTATCCTTCTTGGGTACGATTTCAGGAAGCTCCTGATTCCTTTTCCTGCCTGCTAGGTGACACCTGAGATTCCTCCAGAAGAGGGAAACCCCTTCATTACACAGCTAGAGAAGGGTTCCAGTGTAAACACCCGGGGCAGGAAACACGATGACTGCAGCCCACCTTAATGTGTGATTTGCTTATGCCAGGGCTTCTGCTTTGAGAGGTTTCGGTAAGCAGAACCCCGGCCTGAGAGTGCTTTGGAAGGCACTTTCACATCCCTGACCTCATTTAATCCTCCTGGTGCCTATCTGGGGCGGGAAGGGCTCCACGACCGTCCTCATTTCACTGAGGACCTGGGCTTGGAGCAGTGCAATTAGCAGTCTGCTCCGGGTTAGCCACCTGCCAGTGAGCAGAAAGCACTGGACTCAAACCACACAGGCAAGAAGGGAGAGAGAAGGGGAGAGGAAGCAAAGGAGGGGGAGGAGTCGGTCTAGAAGGGAACCTGGGGAGCTGCAAGTCAGAGAAGCTCCCAGTCAGAGCCGGAAGGAGGGAGCAGAGACTCTGAGGGAGGCACATCAAAATTCTGCTGTCCACACCCCTGTGTGAGTTCTAACCCTACTCTGTCTCAGTTTCTTCTACTTCAGAGTTGCTCTAAGAAGAGGGGTAAAATCAGTAGAGCATCTAGCACACAGTAGACTGGAAGGCTGCTGCTGCCCAGGGTGAAGGCAGATCTGCCTCGCTCACTATCCTTCTTGAGCCATGAGCAAAGTGCTGTGCACACGGTGGCTGCTCCCTACTTGTATCAGTGAAGGAAAGAATAAGTGAGCAGCATGTGCTCTATAACTGGCCACACTGGTGGTGGAACTGAGCAAGGCTGGGGAAGACCTGCAGGTACCTTCCAGGGGTCGTTTGGAGGGTGGGCCCAAGGAGAGCTCAGTTTCTTTGGGTACAGGGCTGTGGGACGCCTTCTGCCCCAAATGAAGGAGCCAGGAACCAGCAACCTGAGCACCAGGTCATGGGTAGAAGTCGTAGGCACATGGGTGAGCCCCAGAGCGGGAGGGAGACAGCAAAGCCCAGGGACAGCACCTGTGGGTGTCCACAGGCCCACAGACAGCCTCCGGGAGGGAGGCCAGAGAGCTCTGCTCTGGTCCTGAGCTCTGCTCAGGTCCGGGGCCTGAGAGTGAAGAGGAAGACCAGGCAGGATGGGGGTCATGACAGCCCCGAACACTCAGGCTGCTGCCACCATATTTCCGAGAAGGTTTCCTCTGCCTCTAAAATGTCCTGCCCTCACCAGGGGCCAGGATGTTCCTTCTCTTAGGAGCCATATCTGTTCCGCCTGTGACCCTCTGGGGACCGTGGTTCCTGCTCAGCCCCAGATTTTCTAGTGGATTCCTATTGATTTGGATTTCCTCTTCCCCCAGCATAGGGTATTAAAACTAGGGCCTTCACGCTGAGCTACGTACCCAGCTCTTTTTTATTTTTATTTTGAGACAGGGTCTTGCTTAGTTGTTAAATTGGCCAGACTGAGCTCAAACTTGCCTCAGCCTTCCAGAATGCTGGATTACAAGTGTGTGTCACCATGCCTGTGGTTCTGATGTTTTTGAGGGAGTGTGTCTCTAGGAGCGGTCCAATGGTCCTGCTGCTCCTGGGCCACAGAGTCTCTGGT